>DWIA01000432.1:0-10804 GCA_018248195.1 Archon apollinus
TTTTATAAATACACAGTAAGATTGTGTGGAAAGTGTTGTGTGGAAGATATGTGTGGTGTATTAATCTCGGTAAGGTATTATAGAAATCAATACGCATTGCTGTTTATTTAACTTCTTAATATTCCTTTTTTTAAATAAGTCATTGATCTCAGATCGATATCTGGAGATATTGTCATTCATTTGTAAGCCGAATATGTACCTAATACAGTTGTAAAGGCGGCAAAACTTGTTTAGAAGATCTTGGGATAAATCTAGGTAACATATCTGTATAATTAATTATGGGTAATATGAGCGTCTGCACTACGATTAGCTTTGATCTGAAGGGAAGGAAATGTTTTATTTGATAAAGAGACTGCAAGGTAGCAGTGACTCTGCGGCTAATATCAGTAACATTAACTTTCCAATTTAGTGTATGGTTTCACATTATAACACAATGGAAGTAATTAACAATGCTTGGCATATTTAGGGATTGACAGTAACGAAGTTCCATGGAGAAATGACTAATATCTTATGGTGCTTTAATTATTATATCATTACTGGGCATTTGAGTCATAAGAACTATTAACCCAGGGTGACCAGCGCCGTGTGCGCACATAAATGTATAGTTCGTATATAATAATCATTCACCTGATACTTATATACGAAAATGTACATATGTATGTATTAGGTGAAAGATTTGTTCCTCCCGTCACTTTTATTAATAGAAAAGTTGGTCAGGTTTACATTTTATAGCTGCAGAACTAAGTATATAGGCTAGTTTAGACATACCATAATAAATAATAGTGAAAATTTAAAAGACCAAGTAGACTTCATTTTTAAATTAATATTCGTCGTGTTATATTCCATTTATTGAATAATATTGATTATTGTATAATACGCTTCTTATATTTAATATAATTATTATATCATATAATATACTGTTTAATATGCTTTTTATATGTAATATAAAAGTACAGATTTTTTCCATTTTCTACTTTCATTAAGGCAAGTTATTTTTCAGGTAAAATATACATCTGATATGAAATATTTTTACTGCAACTGAAATAACAAAAGGCATTGTAGAATATTAACTATCAAAGAAATTTTTTCGAGAGTCTATGTAACATCACAACTTTTGGTTTTATTATAACAAAACAGACGAAAACCTCGTTAAGATATTAAATACGTCGAAGCGGAGGCAGAACACCGAGCGCTGCATATCTTTTTACTTTCTCGGCGCTTTTGTTTTAGCTATGCCAGATGATCTTACACATATGATTCGTTGTCTTACTCTTATTATTCGCTGGCATGGCTTCAGGTATGTGTAGTTTGATTATTTATTTTATCTATTTAATTATTTAATATTACACATATAAAAAAATTAGTGGTCCCGGCACCAGGAATCAAACCTAGGTCACTCGCATACTGTGCTGTGTAATGGATTATTCATTATATAGTTAAAATAATACCGCTATGCTACCATTCATTTATAGTTACTTTAATAAGTTTCCTAAGATTTTCTGACGTTAGTTCATTTAGTTCCTGTTTTGAATAAGTGAAATTGAGGTAAAATTAACTGATCGTTATAGACTATTTTAAAACAAATTTCTATGATGTATATTGGTGGTTAAACAGTAATTTTTTTTATAAGTGTCAGTTTTCTTCAGCTTTTACTGTCTTAAACTACACGAAAGTAGTTAACTTTTTATACACGCTCAGCCGCTTATGAACTTTGGCCTGCTACGTCTAACATAAAAGACAAAAGTTGTTGAGTAGCATAGACTAATATGCGAAGTTTTAAGAATAGCCAACTAATACGTCATCGATGCCGTCAGCGTCTACTGGGTAACGGATACTTAGGGAACCCGTAAATTGTAATTAATCAAATACCAAACTTAGCATCTTCCAGCCATAAATCTATTTGTTCATACAATTATTGTATGATATTGCTATGTGATAGAAATTCCTGTGCTCCTCTGATTGCCTGTAAAAGTCCTCTACAGAACATGATCATGATCTACAGAGGCCTCTCTCAATTTGGAAGAATTTGACGTAATCGCCACGCTTGACAGGCGGATTGACGATCTCACTACCAGTTTGCATGTAGACAGTTTGCATGTAGATGCTGTTGCCTGTCACCGGTCAAGATAATTTGGGTCTGGCGTAATAAGAATGGAAATCTATTATTTGGAAATTTAATATTCAACCCAATTCGATAAAAAAATACAATAGCGTTGCTCTTAGTTTGTGAGGTGATTTTAATTTTTTTTTATTAAAAAATATATTTCTGTAGACACATTAAATGTTAATATTTGTAAAACAGCGTATTAACGTTAAACGTTTCTAAAATGAAATAATGAGGTTTTAATACAAGTTACAAAAGAGTAAGGGCGAAAAACGATTTTTAATAGAATAAAAGACGAAACGTGCAAAACTTTCACATGATAACAAGTGCAAAGTCCGCCCATAACAGATGTTGTGTCACCCAGAACATTTCTGTTTGACACAACACTGCGCCCATCACCCTGAGACTGAGACACAAACTGACTGAGTCTCAAATAAATTAACTGCATTTTAAAATCAAAGGTATTTGAGACTTAAGAACTGATGTTCTTAAGTCTCAAATGCCCAGTGATTCCGCTAGCTTACAGTGCCCTTCAAACCGAAACACAGTTATACTACTTGCACACTACTGCTTCACGGCAGAATAACTGGCCCTGGGGTGGTACCTAACTAGACGAATTCCTGCATAGGAATCCTACCACCAGTGAATATTAATGTCATATAAAAAAATGTAAATAAGAATGTACTTAACGAGTCGACGACAACAACAGCATTGATTTCATTTGTAAAAAACTGCAATTACATATTTTTTAAAGCAAAGGAACTTTACACTGGAATAATTAAAGTTTAAAAAGGTCAAATTAGTAGACTTTTTTGTTTTTAATTTATGAAAGTGCAAAAACATTTATAATTCATTAAATTTATAGTTCATATTTATAAAAATTTGAACTATTAAAAATAACAATATAACATCATAAATTCGTTTAGTGTTCCATTCTCAGAATTTCTTTATCAGAGGACGTCACAATGCTTCATCACACGTATTCTTCTAATTGCATGAAAAATTACCTCTTCCTGAGTTACTATAAAAGCTAGTTTGTAAAATTAATTTTCATGAGCGCCTATCTGTGTCTGTTGGGAAGATAACCGTGTTGATTAAATTTGACTATTAATGTGAACTCACGCGTAGACCTCATTCATTCCTCTACCTTGTAACATCAGCTTTAAACTGGACATTTCTCAAATATTTACTTTGATTTCCAACACACAAAGTCTTGTTTTATCTACGTAATATAGAAATTAAGACTTCTGTCGTATTACATTTGTGGAGGGAACATATTAAACAGTTTAAATTGTAATTCTTAAGAAGACCGCAAGCGGTTTTAAATGTTTTGAACATAATTTGAATCACCACATTATATAATGTACATAAGTTTATCTAAAAAGACGTTGATTTATTAGGTCAGTATGATTTAACTCAGTTAAACATAATATAATAAAGAACAGTTGAATATTGCTTATATTTCAAAATTACCTCGATTTCTTGCGAATGAAAAATTGTATGTATAGGGAATTCGTTTTTATGTGACTTAATAAAAATATTATTATAGGGTGATATATTCCGAAGCTTCATTTCGTTCTTTCTTAAGATCCGTAGATGCAGATCCAATATATA
The DNA here is from genome assembly GCA_018248195.1 of Archon apollinus. Taxonomy (NCBI): domain Eukaryota; kingdom Metazoa; phylum Arthropoda; class Insecta; order Lepidoptera; family Papilionidae; genus Archon; species Archon apollinus. The sequence goes on from DWIA01000432.1 coordinate 3,719, forward strand.
AAATAAAATTGTGATCCTTTCTGTGACTGTGACACCAGGCAGTCATCATCAAGAAAAACATAGATATGTATTAGAAGACTTCTTATAACAACATAAGTTAAAACGATCAACAAAATGGAATATTGAAATTGCGTTATAAAATGTGTTCTTCTTACGTTATAAAGAAGTTGATAAAACTGAAGTTACGGACTTAGAGAGTTTAATTTTAGCTATTTATAACCCTGACGTTTCATGCGGTTTACAGCTCCCACGTCAATGTTTCTGGTGGAGTGTCATATAAATCACCCAAATCAAGTTTTATTAAATCTATTATACTCGTATTCGCGTAAATATAAGAAATCATTATTACAAGAAATTTTAATCAATTGAATGATCAAACACCAGCTTAAATTAAACGGCTTCAGCTGAAAAGCAGCGCCGCAGCCTTTGCAGCACTATCATTTTCAAATGATAATCATTCCATATACAACTGAAAAGTCAACGACTAATACCGATGCAAAACTAGTCTCTCATGTTCTACGGACCTCGGAAGATTTTCGAGAAACGGTCGGTGTGTTTTGTGATCTCTCAAAAGCATTTGACTGTGTAAAACATAGCTGTAAACTTAAATTTTACGGCATTCGTGAAGCCGTATTGGGTGTTTTATGTTGTTACCAAACCACCAATTGGGGAGCAAAAAGTAGCCATCAAAATTGTTATGTCATCAGGTTATCTATCTTTCGCTGTTAGCTTTCTTGACTTTTACAACTTCATCGGACAATCATGTCCGTTCGATCGATCGAAAAAGTATAACAATATACTTAATATTCCAACAACAACTAAAATAAAGGCCACCGACCGCTTAGTTTTAAATAAAGATTCATAACTTTAAATTAAATGTTCAAGCAACTGTCGACAGGACATAAATTAACGACTTAATAATACTTGTAAATTTAACTGTAGTAATAACAATAAAGCCTGTCAAGTGCACGTCGGACCGAAGTAAAGGTTTCCGCAGTGGGGAATAACTTCCACGGTTAAATTATTTCTGCGGTCGCTAAGCTCAAAAATACACGCTCTATCTTTTTCAAACACATTTTAGTTGAAAGTGTTTTCTAGTTGTAGAACCTAGAGAACGTAGGCTGAAGAAGAAAAATAAGTATTTGAGAACTGGTACGTATTTAATAAAAGTAGTCTACATTTTCCAACGTTGTCTGATCTGACGTCTGATTTAATTTCTTTTATATTCTATTTATAAGTACAATCAAAATTATGAAATATGAATATATTTTAGAATACGCCGACAACTTCCGAAGATTGCCAGAAACTATCAATTGCGCAGGAGATATTAAAGTGCCACAAGTATACGCGAAATCATAGAGGCACTCACACGTCCCAGTGTACCGTTGCTCATGCCATAAGTTCAAAGGTAGGCCAGGATACAGTTTCAGACACACGGAAAGAATCACTACACAACCAGACTTGGAAACCAACTTTTTGTGTTTTAGCACAACTATTGGGAGACTGACAACTAGTCAACACGGTCGGCAATGAAATGTGTACATAGCAACGCAAATATATTTTAATTTTGCAGCTGGCCCTTTTAGTTCCTTAAAACGATTTCATTTGACATGCACTAAATAGACTGAATATGCATCGCTCCTTATCTTTCTGCTTCAATGCTGTAAGTATAGAAATATTCTTAATATTCCTACAACAACTAAAGTAAAGGTCACCGACTGCTAAGTTTTAAATATAAATTCAAAACTTTAAATGAAATGGACAAGCAACTGTCGATAAAAAATAAACTAACGACTTTAAAATATCAACTAATGACTTAATAATACTTGTACCTTTAACAGTAGTAATTTAATAAAACTACATTTAGCGGAATTTATCGCGTTTAATTTTAACAACTTTTTAACCCGAAGTTTCGAGCGCTTTACAGCACCCATGGTCACAGGAGGACTGAGGTGACGAATGTCCTGATGTCATAATTAATCCGGTGTAACTTCAGCATTTAATTATTTATTTTAGTCCTACCCATTACTGACAATGAAACTATGGTTAGTTTCGATGTCCAGTTACTATTCACATGCTTACCTGTTAAGGACTGCATCTCAATTGTAACTAGGAAGCTAGCAGAGAACAACATGCCAGCGGAATATGCAGAACTACTTAGATATTGCCTCACATCTGGCTACGTAATGTGGAAGGATGAGTTCTACAAGGAAGTAGATGGTGAGGCGATGGGCTCCCCAGTATCAACCATTGTTGCCGACATATTCATGGAAAACTTTGAGGAGAAAGCCCTCCGTACTTCACCTGTTAACTCGAGATTCTACAAGCGGTGTATAGATGACACTTTCAGAATTTTACCATCAAATAAATTAACTGCATTTTTAGACCATCTTAACTCCATAAATCCTAAAATTAATTTCACAATGGAGTTAGAGGCAAATAACCCTTTCGCTTTTCTAGATGTATTAGTAATTCGGAATACTAATAACACCTTGAGTCACACTGTGTAGAGAAAAAAGACCCATACCGATAAATACCTTAACGGTATGGGTCACCATCACCCATCACAGTTAGCTACCGTGGACAAATCTTTGTTACAGAGACCACGAGAGATCTGTGGCAGAAAACACCTGGCCACTGAACTTCAGCATGTCAGGCAAGTTTTGCAAGACAACAAGCTTCGGGTTCCGCACCAACGTCGCAGTGATCGAGTGAAACCGGTCACAGTCGAGCGCGTAACTGCTGTATTACCATATGTCAGAGGAGTCACAGACAAAATTTGCTATATCTTGAAGCGGGCTTTCATTAGAACATTCTTCAAACCGCCGAAGAAGATAAGTCACTTTTAAACATCTGTCAAGTGTAATTTCCCTATACAAGATGCAGAAGTATATAAGCTAGATTGTGAACGTGGTCTCTCTTATATGGGGCAAACTAAAAGATCTATAAAAACCCACGTAAAAGAACACATAGCTGACGTGAAGCAAAGACGCTCTAGGATGTCTGCAGTATATGATCATGTTTTTTTGTTTGTGTACTACCACCGGCTTGGGATCCTATAATTAATAAAATTAAAACCAAGCACACCACTGCTTGACTTCGTGATACTGTAAGCTCATTCTGCGTGGATCGGACCAAAATTAATAATTAAATGCTGAAGTTACACCGGATTAACTATGACATCAGGACATCTGTCACCTCTGTCTTCCCGTGACCATGGGTGCTGTAAAGCGCTCGAAACGTCGGGTTAAAGTTGTTAAAATTAAACGCGATAAATCCGTAAAATTAAGTTTTATTAAATGTGTAGTATTCACGTAAATATAAGAAATCATTATTAAACTGTAGTTATAATAATAACACCGATCAAGTGCGCGTCGGATCACGTGCAGTAAAGGGTTCCGTAGTGAGAAATAAATAAAAATTGCGTAACCGAAAATATACCATATCTCAAATACTACACGATAAATCTTTTTCTATTTTCTTTTCTTAGTATTTTCTTGGTTCTACTACTTTAATTTCTTTAAAATTTTCCTCCACATAATTTAAAATTTAGAGGGAGGTTAATTGGGAGTGTGGAAATACATTTTATGACTTTAGAAGGGCATATCACACCAACTATTGGCTTAAAAAAATATTAGTTTAATTAGTTAGTTAAATTAAATAGTTATATTGAAACTTCTTTATCGTTTTACAAGACCTTTTTTCATCCCCCGGTTACATGGATGACGTGCGACCTAATTTATGCATAGCAATCTATATAAAACATCATCTATCAAAATTGTATCTATAGTCTGCAAATCGAAATGGCTGTAATATACGGACAGACGAACAGATCGATATTACGAAATTATAAGGGTTTTGTTTTTACTACAGAACTAAGTAAGGAATTTGGTGACGATTTTGCTATTAAACGTCTAACCTGAATCGAAATTATATAATTTTGAGGTTGGTATATTGTTTTTAAGTTTTTCTCAAAACGGATTTTAACAAAAAAAAAGCTTTGTAATTGTAAGTATATCCGAACAAACTGTTTATTCGTTCTTCTGGCATAACCTGTAAACAACTTACCTGTAACAATTCCAACTTATCCCTAACGCCCAAACAAGACCAAAAAACACATTGAATAGTGATACAGGTGACGTCATTCCGTCAAAGCTGTTGATTCTAAACGCACTGCATATGTTTAAAAGGCTTATACCTCTTTGGTCAGGTTATGAATAAAAATCGAAACAAGTCGAAGTAAGTCGTTAAACAGGTAAATAGTTCATAGCAAGTAAATTCTAGAATCTAACAGATAAGGGGTAAAAACCAAGCTCGCGGGTAGTCGGGCGTCTAATTGTAATTGCTATTCTTTAACGGGTTTTTCTATATGTATAATACGTGTTATATTTCAATTTAGTTGCACTCAAATAAAAAAAAATTGTTTATCGCGACAAAGAAGTATAACTTCCTTTTTATGTAAGGAAGTCACAAGATACGCAAATCGTTCATCTGATGATAAGTTCAACGTCTGCCCAAAGCAAATGATGTGTCCCACAGAAACAAACTGCGTCCGTTACCCTGAGACATGTTCTGTTTATTTATAGCGGACGTACATAATTATATCCTACCCTACTTTTTGAAATATCTGTCTTTCTTATTATCTACTTTTTACTACCAGCATAATGCATTATGAAACACTAAGATCAGTGCCTTTACAGCTCATTACTGCTAGTCTGAGATTACATCGCAAGCGTCTAATAGCCTTTATCATAAACTGGAGTAAATTATTACTCCCCTGTCTTAAAAGGGTAACTAACCAGCCACATTCTGATTCTTAAGTATCGTAATACCCAGCTGAGGCGCTTGAGTCAGCTGAGGCGCTTGAATCAATCAAACGGCAGGAAAATCAGAACGCGTTTACCAAATAGCGTAATCGGCTCCGAGAGCGAAACGCTAGCAAACGTGTCGTCTGTGCAATCCTGCCGGTATTCGAGGCCTAGATGCAGCGACGTGGAGGAAGACTCACCTACCGACTTACACAGATAATGACCGGGCATGGCTGTTTCGGTGATTATCTGTGTAAGATCGGACGCGAAGCGACGGCGAACTGTTTCCACTGCGGTGGGAGGGACCAGGACTCCGCATCCCACACGCTTTCTGTGTGCCCAGCATGGGAGACGGAGCGGAGCGAACTGGTAAGCCGAATCGGACGGAACCTCTCCCTGCCAGCAGTAGTGTCGGCTATGCTGAGCGGGGACACGGCGTGGAGGGCCGTAGCCAAATTTTGTGAAACCGTGATGGTTCAGAAGGAAGCTGCCGAGAGGGCTCGAGAGAGGACAGATCCCTCTCGGCGACGACGCCGCCGAGGTGCTGGCGCGCCTCGTCACGGCCCTCCTTACAGCTACAGTAATGGTGTTCCCCTACCACAAACGGGGCCTTCGGGGTCGCAGGCTATCGGGATGGGGGTCCCGAACGCCTAGTAGAGCGTCCCCGGGGAGGACGATGATTCGAAGTGGTCTCTAGTCATCGTGATATTGTGAGTACTGGGGGCAGCGAGTACTGCCCCTGAGTCGGGCTACAAGGGTAGCGAAGCGATGGAGGGGCCACGGTTGTGTTCCGTACGGAGATCCCGTGACCCCTCTACAGCGCTGATGAAGACCACCGTGGGGTTTTGGTAGGTAGGAGACCGACATAACCCGGCTGCCCCCGCCTTGGCGGGTCGGGTATCCAAGCAGGATTTCCCCTCTTGGTCGAAGTTGGACTTACCTAATCGAACAATCTATCCTAGGTATACATATTCGAGGATAACTTCGAGCAAAGTGCTCTCTACAACCGATATACTGACATGGATGTTAGACATGATCTTCGTCTTGTCCATATACATCTCAGACCTATTTGTTGAGAGATACTACTGAGGTCATTAGTGTTAAGGTCTTCTAGCTATTAAAAAACGAAGGTGGTGTTTTTGCCATTGACGTTCATACTCTGTGCTTTCCAGTAGCTTGAAGACATCTTGAAGCATCGCCCTGTCCTAGGTACACTTTCTACAATTGGATCGGTTTTGTACTCGGATAGCCATCGTAGTTGTATCGTACAAACACTGTAGCCCCTCGATATAGCGACAGTCAATCCGGCACTGCTGAATTGACTGTAGCACCGCCAAAATTTAATTAAAAAGATCAAAACTGATAATTAGAATGCAAGAATTGAACTGTAAGTTATAGAATTTATGTTCTAAATATTAGACAATTGTACTAGTCTCAAGATATAATATGTCTTCTTGGTAAGATGAGCGGTCATCGAGTGGTCAGTTAAAGTAAATGAGATCCAATAATAAGATGCAATTTCTCCACTGACACAGATTTTTTTGTGGAAGTGAATGTCGAGACGTGCAAGTCATTCACCTGGCGGTAAATGACTTGCAAGTTGCGGGGCTAATAGTGCAGAGTCACGAGTACGCATCGGTTTTAAATCTCAGATGCTCTGTAAATACACTAGCTTTGTGTCCTTCAAACTGTAACACATCGGTGTTTGCAGACCACTGCTCGAAGACAAAATAACTGACACTGTGGTGATACACCTAGACGGATTCCTGCATATGAATTCTACAACCAGTAAATTAAGTCTCCTACATCCTTCACACCGGTCATCAACTTTATTTAAAGTAAGTCATCTGTTGACCGTCCGAGGGATGTTTGGACCGTTCGGACGGTTGACTTGTGTCGTTCAGTTTCGTCAATTAAAACTGGTACGCGAGTAAATCTTCAAGGCCTGCGCTGGCCTTGGTTGCAAGATCTGTCGCAAAATAACTCTGCTTCAGTGGCAATGGCGGTGATGGTTCTTTAGTCTTTGCTTGTTTTATATTTTTAAATTTTTGTTTTTTATGTTTTAAATTTTATAGTGGCTAACGTATTGATTTATCATTCACTATAAAATTAATGGAATCCTACTACCACTAAAGGCGTCAGAGTTTAGGGGATAGCGTGGCCTAGTTAGAATACATGACTTCTTCGCCACCAATCCAGGTTTCGAAACCCAGCCAAAGCCAACATTTGTATAAAAATAAATTGTTGTAATTTCGGGTATGATTGCATTGTGCAAGTG
>DWIA01000433.1:0-10781 GCA_018248195.1 Archon apollinus
TATTTTTTTTTATTAGTCTTCTCATAATACTACATACAGAAATAACAAAGCTTTTTATAACAAATTACCACCGCTTTTCGATTTGGCGCCAATTTTTTTTTTCAGTAATACGTATGGTTTAACATCAGTCATCCCGTATCGGTGATCGCACTAAAAGTCGACTAAGAGAAATTCCAGAAAAATGTCATGGTCTTCGACAGATAGTGAAATAAGCATCTGATGTATGCCAGACATAGAACATTAGCACCGATGACGGGGAGCAGCATCTGAGGTGCGGGACGTCTGACAAAATTCGCGATTTCGAATAATCTTCAAATTTTGGAAAATACCTATGTCCAACAATGGTCATTTTTCTGGACTAAGTTTATGATGAAGTTATACATAATAAAGACGGAATAAACATATTTTGCGGTTTGTTGACATAATCGGGTACGAGCTTCGTACTTACACCCTCAAATAACTTCTTTTTGTCGTCATAGGACCGTGTGTCGACGCGTCGTTCATATTTGGACGCAACTTGGATTTTGGGCTGAAAGATAAACAAGACTGGTTGTTATTTTGTAAAACACACATCTTTCGGTTACTTGTATTTAATTTGTTTCATGTTTCTTACCGGGTGCTTGCCTGTGAGGGCCTCAGGGTCGAGACCCTTCTTGAGGGCCTTGTGCCTCAACTGTTGCTTCTGTCTTTCTTTGAGCTCTTTTAACTGCGAACAAAACACATGTTAACATTGAACTTATGCAAAAATAAAAGAAATCTGTCCTTTACACTTACGTCGTAGTCCTGTCTCTTTTGCCTCTCCTCGAGATCGTATTTCTCGGTCTCGAGCTTGACTATGCACTCCCAGAGCTCGGTGGCCTTCTGTCTAAGTTTGTCGACGGACAGGCCCTCGATGTTCAAGGGCTTGATGCGGATGGAGAGTGAGATCTTCTTCTCCTCCTCCAACTGCTCCTTGGTCTTGTTGCGTTCCAACTGAGCGCTGCTCAGCCCGAACTGAAATGTTATTGTTTCTTTAATTTTGTAAAAAATCTTTTTTAACGATTTTTTTCTTACAAAGAAATGTGTTACGAGTTGCAGTATTATTCATTTATATCACATAATATTATAAGTATATAAAGACTTTTTTCCGACATTTATTCACTTACTCCGTATATAAAAAAATATATGTTATGAAGTAGCAAAGTAAGATGACTTCCTCCTGGCAGATCACCGACTAGGCACGAGATATAACAGTACCACAAGTGTACGCGCAGACACAGAGGCTCACTCGGCCGAACCTACCAGGGTAACGATGTAACGCTCTTACTATAAGACAGGAGGTAGGCGAGGATGTCAGACACACGGGAACATTTACAAAACAAGCAGATCTGAGAACCAACAATTTGTGCTTCTTGCACAAATGTTCGCTCCGACTGGGGTTAGAACCTAGGACCCGCGACGTAAAAGACACGTATTCTGACCGCGATGGCTTGCGGTCTACTAATCTGTGTCATATGAAAAATGTCAACGCGCCTTTTTATTTTAATACAGTCTATATATATCTTGATGTCTTCGCGACAGTGTGGTCTAGGGGCCAGAATATCTATGAGCGGGTCCTGGGTTAGAACCCTAACCGGGGCCAACAATAAAAATTGGTTGTTTAACACAAATCATTTGTAAGCTGAAGGTAGACCAAATTAAATTTTTATTCTATTAATCTTTGAGATTAGAACGTGACGACATTAGGACCAGTGTAGTTTAAAAAAAAATCGACTTTCAATAAGTATTATGTAAATAATCAATATTGAATAAAAATTATTCTACTCTATTCTATTCTAACGTCTAACAACTCGGTCCCCCCGTGACCATATCTGCTGCAAAGTGCTCGAAACGTCTAGAACTTGAAGTTAATTAAATGTGACAAAATTCGTAAACTCAGTTGTATGTATAGTATAGGTGTTAAATATAAAATATCACTATCAGTAGAGCCGCGGTGCAGTCCGGGCCAGGCGCTCGCCTTAAATTTTATAGTACTCGAGTAACCTGAGTTTGATCGCGGTGCCGGCACCTCTATATTTTCCTGCAATTTTAAGTGCTGATTTAGAACGTGCTCAGCAGTGAAGGAAAACATCGTGAGAAAACCTGCATGTCTGAGGTTTGACAATACATGTGAAGTCCGCCAACCTGCATTGGAGCAGCAGGGCGGACCCTTCCCAGCTCTAAAATCCTCTCAGAGATGTGAGACCTGTGCTCATCAGTAGGTTATGTATAGTTTTGGCGACCGCGTGACCTTGTGGTTAGAGTACCTGACTTCTACACCGCAAGTCCTGGGTTCGAATCCCAGCTAGAGCCAGCATTTGTAAAAAACACACATATTTGCGTTGTGGATGTGAAAACTATGTCTGTAAAACGCATCCACGACACAGGAGAACTCCTAGGCATCGTTTTTTAAAAAAAAGAGAAAAGAAAAAAATGTTTTCTGATCAATGTTAATAAATCATTTTAAAAATATATATCCTTACGTTGTCGTTCTTCTTTTGAATGGTGAAGTTGGGTCCGGTCTTGCTAGCATCCTTCATAGCCTGTAGCATAGCCTGGCGCTTCTTCTCGGCCTCCTCGAGTCGCTGCCTCTTCTCTTCGATGTCACGCTGTTTCTTCTCTTCAATCTCGCGTACTCGCCTCTCTTCCTCCTCCTTCTTCTTCTGGGCGAGGCGCTTCTCTTCTTCAGCGCGAGAAACCTGAATATAACGAATTAAGCTTTGAGTATTTACATCGTTCTCTAGAGTAATTTACGTTGTAAAATTTGGTATAAAGAAATAAAATTGGTATACCTTGCGTTTAGCCTGCTTCTCTTTGAGACGCTTCAGCTCGTCCTCCTCCTTGGCTCGCTGTTTGCGCCATTCGTTGATGTAGTCCTTCAACTGTTCGTCCAAGTCTGACCGCTTCTGATCTTGACGCTGTTAAAAACCAAAACATCAAAGTGAAGCCATTTCGTTTCTTGCATTTCTACTATTTATTTAATTTCAACTAATGATTTTAATTATTAATGTTTGAATTCAATATCATTGTAATGATTTTGCGCTTTTTAACAAGTAAATAAACGTAAGGACCTATTCATTACCTTGATGAACTCTGGATCTCCCTCACCCCTGCAAAATAAAACCATCAATAATTTCACGAACTGAAAGATTATTTTTTGTTAATGTTAGAAGCCGACGTTATGCCGACGAACAATACAAATATAGCTTCTGTTATAATGATTATTAATTGATAATTAAGAGATATCTGTTTGTTTTGCCAAGCTATAATTAACATTTGTCTGTTTCGCTTCGTTAAAAATATAGCTTATAAAAAAAATTCAACGGTTTTATTATGATGAGACATGGATACAGTTAACACGTAATATACTCTGTTATATCAACGAACGGATTATTTATTTTACACATAACATAAATATCTAAAGTGACTTCACTGGGTGTCGGCACTACATATAATATTAGACAAATTTCCACCAAAGCGTTTACTGTAAGTAAATTGGAAGTTACCAAAGTTTGTATCTTTTTAAACATATATTTCAATGTATTAATTTTAAACATATACTATACGAGGACACAATACAAGTAATATTTTAAAAATTATTGTTTTACGGGACGCGCATGCTTTGATATCATGCTATTCCTATCATGCAATTATTCACGTACAAGACCGGGAAAACTCGAGCGGTTTTCCGTTGACCGACATCTTGTTTTATTTGCAAACGGCGCGGGCGCAGCACATAATTTCAAAAATAGAACGTCTACCGACCGTTAAAAATAGCGATCGTCGCCGCTTATTCGTTCGCCGAACGATCATCTGGTCGGCAGAGATTAATCTAGAATTCGGGTATACAAAAACGCATGCGCCCGGGCCTTGTTTAGTTAATGATTGTTTAATAGTTAGTGACACCACAGAGAGCGGTGCAACTTACGCGATCGATGGTCTACTCCTAGAAACAGAAAATAACAATCAGCCTCTACATTGTACTACCAAGTCGTCGCTACTTACTTACCATCGACATTAGATCAATTTACGAACTTTGCCATTGCCGATTAGGACATTTTACTTTGCCTTGAAAAAAAACTGAACACAAACAGTCCCGTGAATATGAAGCTGGAAGTTTTCTTTACGGCATTGTTGAATACGATCTTTTCATGTCAAAGCAAAATTACTTTTTCAATAATTGTATCTTTGCCTTTATTAATATAATGTCGATAATAGGTCCGTAACTTAATATTTGAATCTTAAAATTTATAGATAGAAAAGAAGTAAGCAGTGAGAGCGATTATTTTGCGCATATGCATCGTAAAAAGATCGTTACAAGCAATCGTGACGATTTATTGAAATTTGGAATGATTAAAACGGCCGTTTTGGCCAGTGCGTGTGAGATTATTTTTACTGCCAATGACAATCTCTGCATAGAACTGTTTAACATTAAATCCGATGAATCGATTTACTAAAAGCGAAGCGTCTAAACATTAAGATTGCAACTGTCGTAACACTTACTCAGGTTTAGGAGCGGGCCTTCATGTAGACACGGTGACGGCAGCAGGGGAAGAGAAAAGAAAAAAAATCATTAGAAATTTAACCTCTTTTTTGAACAAAAAAATGACACTACAAAAAGCACTTCTTTGTTAAGGCAAACAGGAAACAAATACAAAATTATTGAGACTGACAATCGACTCAACATAAAGCGGCATCTCTACATTGTAGTTCGCGATCCATTGCACAGAACCGCTACTGATACAGGTCGTAGTGTACCATGCATGTTTTCGATCGTAAGCACATATTGACAGCGTTCGGCTCCTACCGTATGTTGTGCGACGTGAGCAATAGAAGCGGCGACTTAAGCACTAAAAGCGTTAGATAAGGCGTCTAAACTTAGCCTAATGAGCGGAGTGAGTGCTAATGCTGGAGCAACCAAAAGGGCACGCCACTTACTTCCTGCAACAAAAGAGAGAAGAGGATTCGGTGAAGGCGTGCAACAGTACCAAGAGGTGAAAATATGTAGTGTGAGGGATGCGGACAGCCGCCCCTCATTCAAACGGGAGCTAGTTCTGGGGTTTTTTTGCTGAATACTAATAAATTTATAAAACAATAGATGATAGACTAGCCAAGGCAGAGATACCAGGCCCATTTAAGCTAGAGTATTTAAAACCAAACAAGGTGTCTATAGAGGTACTAAATTGTTTATAAAGAAATATGTAGAATTAGGTTTCGTTAAAACTTACGTCTCCGGAACTTCTTCTTCAACTTCCTCCTCCTCGGAGCCACTGTGGAACACAAATCATAAATTAACTTATACATTATTCACAGGTTAACGGTAATTTGAAGATTACAGTGTCTGGGAAGATTTGTTAAAATTTAATGTTTAGTTAGGGACTCGTCGTTATCATCACTACAGCCGATCACTAAAGTGCACTGCCGAAAAGGCTTCCCTTTAGATCAAATCTCAAAGAGATTAATTATGATAGCTTCACGCTGGCAACATAAGAGAATACTGTTGCAAATCCAATAATTTATTTTCCTCAGTTATTTCTTAAGGCATTCTCAGGACAGGATGTAACGTTGTATCCTCTTATACTGCAGCAGCGACTTTGAATCAGGTCGTTCAAAATTGAAATAGTTTATTTAATTATTACAGCGTACAATTTTTTGGGTCTTATCAATTGATTGATTAATATCTGTGAATACTTACGAATATTCCTCTTCGTCAGACATGTTGGTAGTTTATTTAATCTGTGGAATAAAAAGTCTGTAGTTAATACTTCATATTTCTGTAATGAGAAAATGCACTATATTTTAATTACCGACTATTCCTGTTTTGGCAGACGTATCTAATGCCCGACATAGTCAGGGTGAAAATCCATTGAGTGCTTAATAGCTGGCGCTAAGTCTGAAGTTTAATAGTTGCAATATAAGATATGACAAAACATTCGTAGCGAGTGTTCATGTGCATTTTTTATTAGTTATTAAGTTTTTCTAACATCCACCATTGCTTATTATATAGTGATATTTTTTTGTTATAGTTTGCGGAAGAACATTTAAAGTCAATTTAAAAAAAATCTTCTGGTGTTTAAAATACGAACGGGACGAATTAATTCATCTTTTATTCTTAATTAAGCTCCTTCTAGAAAAAATGTAATGGAGTGACTGGAGTCTGAATAAGTTAGAAGCCGTCACAACGTGTAATGCTAAAACGCTTCCGTTAAAATAATAATCAATTTTATTTATAGAAGTAAACATTGTACAGTATTCGTATTTGTGAACTGACGTCACGTTTATAACAAATAGTTGTTGCATTATATGACCTCTAATATGATTTACATCAATTAATCCATCAATATTTCGATAAATAAGCTCGTCAACGTTACTGTGTAGTAAAATATTACCTAATAAACGCGCGAACGTGCCAAACAGAGAAAAAATAGAGCGGTTGCGAGGATGGCGCGAAACGTGCGTATTGTTTATGAAGTCCGGTTTATTTTTAGCGGTTTTATCTTTCCTACCATGGCGCACACCTACAGGTTGCTGGCAACCGTTCAAGCGGAGAGTAAAATTGGATTTCGGCACGGGCGCAATGTTGCCCAGGATACTTAATGCTTGAGGCAAATTTTTCTTCCATTACTTGTATATTTTAAATCTTTTCAAAATTAATTACAACTTCATCATTATAATTTTACGTTGTGTTTATATTAATATCTAAGCATATTTTCAACTTTTATAATGTCACCGAATAGTTTTCTATTAAAACTATTTTTCTTTTCAACATTTATAACATCTAACACGATCAAGTGTCATCTCCATTTTCGTATAAGAACATCATTAGTGCATGTAAATTTTTAAAATATTTTATCTATGAAGTTATTGCTGTGTACACAACTAATAATTAGATTTTTTTTATTTATAAAGTTATTAAGTTAAATAGGATTTTTTGTCAGCAATTTAAAATTAAAATTAATTTATCTACTTAATTGTCAATTTTTAAATAATTTTCAAGTCTCTCACCAATAATCAGTGTCAAGTATTCCGAGCGAAAATTTAATAAAACGTGCAATTTGTATCGGACGAAAACTGAATGTGTTTTTGAGTTAACATTACGAACATTTAAAGGACTTTTTTTCCTTTTGCATTCCAGTAGGAATCCTTCCTCTAATAGCTGATAGCTGAATAGCTCCATCTAATAACTGAATAGGAAAAAATATACATTGCGTACTGTTCAACTGAGATTTAAAATACGAAAATGTTCATATTTATACAGTTCATATGTATTGTCACATACACTGCTCCGAACTTTGGAAAACAATTCTAAGTTTTTTTTTTATATATTTTATATAGCTTTTTGCATGCTCAGTGTTATCGATGGCTTATGAAAATAAAAACATACATTTTTTTAATTTCACTTAACGGGTCAGCCTATTTTTTAAAACTTACATGGTCTTGTTATCAATTTCTTTACATTTAAAATAAATTGAAAACATATTCTGATAAAGTGATTAATGGGTTACATTTTAATAAAATTATTGAATACGTACCAAAAGTATTAAGCTTTCTGTTAAAATGTGTAAAATATATTGAAACAGTTATTTCATACTTTTTTTTGCAAATAAATTAGCGTTATTGTCGTTTTGCATGCAATTTCAAACGGTTAGTGTCTTGTGAGGACTTATAAATAATTTAATTTCAGTGTACAGTGTGTAGTGGGTTTTGAATGTAAAAGTGACATTTTCATCGATTACGACAACATATCCACGAGGAAAATCTCGGACATCTCGTGCGGTAACGTAACCCCGCGCGCTATACATGGCGTTCGTCTATTTCCGAACGACGCCGCGCAACCCCCGATTTGGCAGCACTGCACGCGTTTATATTTAAACTCCATTTCCATATAGCGCAACATTACCGTAAAACTGTTGGTTTCGGAACGCACTAAAGGCCCCTACACACTGTACGGGTCCGGCACTGGCACTCCGCGGCACTTACGTCGCACGAGTTGAAGGCGGTCACTCAGTCACTGGTTCGTACCGGCAGCACAGCGACGTTGGAATGTGGAGTCCGCGGCGACCGGGGCGGCTCTGACGGCTAGCGCGGCGGTGGAGGCCGAGCGGCCCCGCGCCCCGCCGCTATTTTTGGCCGCGGTCATTTTTGAGCTCAATCGCCGCCAGCTCCGGTTTCTAAAGGGAACTGACACCCTACGCTCGGCACGTCTCTTGCAGCCTGACGTAGAATGGAACGTGAAGGGCGTGGCCGAAACGGTGGCCCACTGATGTCCTAAAAAATATTTAATTTTTTCATTAATTTTTCTACACGATTAATCTACTGTTGTTAGAAGATAATAGTAAATTTTATATATCTTCTTTACACGTGATGTGATTGATCTAAATTTAACCCAAATAACATTTGCGAAATATTTTGATGACATGCGAAGTCCGGTAACCCACATGAAGCAGAGTTAAGGACTCTCAGCTGCAAAACATTCTCAAAACTGAGAGGCTCTGTTGAGGTCTTGCTCAGCAGTGGGATATTTATAGACCGTTACTTTACTTTACTTTTTATGGAAAATAAGTGATGTTCTCCCGGCCGATTTTCGACCACGGCGACAACTAGCGAATAATGTCGGAAGCTATCAACTACGCAGGAGATATCATAGTGCCACACTCACTCGTCCCAACCGTATCCATGCCCGATGTAACGCTAATGCGATAAGGTCGGAGGTATGCTAGGATGCAGTGTCAGAAACACAGGGACAATCGCAACACACACTGACCGAAAAACCAACAATTCTTGTTTTGCACAAATGTTGTCTCCGGCTGGGATTCGAACCTAGGACCCGCGGCGTAGAAATCAGATACTCTGACCACTAGGACACGCGGTAGTCATGGAAAATTAATTACTGTCGTAAGATCCGCATATGATAAAACGATGCCAGTCCTTATATACACACCAGTTACTCTATTAGGTTGTTATGAAGTGGTAAATAATAAATCAAGGAAGTCGTTCACCTGCCATACCATGGTAAGTGCCACGCCTGTCTATGACTGTGGCAGTGTCATCCAGAACTTTCAGCTTGATGGTTCTCTGCGACACTGTATTACGATCGTCACCACGGGACATCAGTTTTCAAGTCTCATATGCCCCGTAATTTCACTGTATATGGAGGCCTTTAAACCTGGACAAAGTAATGCTCGCACATTAATGCTTGGCGGTAGAATAACCGGCACCGTGGTGATGCCTGGTGGAGGACAGATTACAAAGTAATTCCCTAGAATTCTAAGTGGTACCAGGTAACAAGCTGCATCCGCGATTATATTTGCGTAGATTTTTGAATTCGTGATCTGAACCTTTTGAGATATTTCATCATCATCACCGTCATCTTCATTCACAAGTTCCACGTTTGTTCGAAAACTTTATGCTTTAATCACCACTGGTGGTAGGATTCTTATGCAGGAATCAGTGTAGGTAGGTGCCACCGCAATGCCAGTTATTCTGCTGTGAAGCAATAGACATTATTGTTTTTCGGTTTGAAGGGCACTGATAGCTAGTGTCATTACTATGCACATGAGACTTAAGAACTGATGTCTCGGGGTGACGGGCGCAGTGTGGTGCCACACAGAAATTTTCTGGGTGACTGATCTGCTATGGGCAGACGTTGCACTTCTTTCCACTAAAAAAAAAACAGCAGAACGATTGACGATGGGCCACTGCAGTCGCTTACTCTATCATGTGGATCCTTCGTTAGTTTGTCAGCCTTACATAAAAAATATTATGTACGCATTAAACGTGTATATGTATATTGTGGTAGTACAAAAATAGCCACAACGTTAGAAATAACTACATAGCTGAATAGCAGCTGAAACAATTAGCTTCCTTATGATTTTATCAGAGCGCACGCAATGGCATCGAAATATCGGTAACAAAGCGAAAAATACCAACGGACAAACTAATTTAATACTATTTATAAATAGCCACAGTACAGCTTATGTCCTTGACCTTGTGGCGTGGGGTTGGAAATGGGAGTGGTGTATTATTATTTGTAAAAGTTTTGTTGTTACTTCTAGTGTAGCTTTAAATTATTTACGATGGTAAAGATTCCCGTCTTTGTTTGCGTTGAATTTAAGAACTTTTTGAGGGTTTAGATAGTAGCTCGTAACCTGAGATTGTTTTTTTTTGACCTCCACAATTTTTTTGATATAACATGTTTAGTTACATCACGCGTGCCTTGTTTCTAATATAGGGTTACCCCATTTATCTTTTCTGAACTCTTGGTACTTTCACAGTTATATAAAGCTATTTTATCATTTACATAATATGAACATAGGCATGGGCATAGCATTTGTAGCAATCTGTGGGGAGCCATAGATTGCCACAAAGTAAGGCCCTAAACCAACTGCATCAATCAACTTCCTGCAAAACCGCTCAAGTCATTACTCCATCTAATGGTGGGTCGCCTTACACTGCGTTTGCCGATACGAAGTTACCACTCCAGAACCTTCTTCCCAAGCGGTTATCGGTTCTACGAGCTATATGGCCGGCCCATTGCCACTTCGGCTTGCTAAACCTATGTTGAACAGAGGACGAATGTTGAAATGATGATGATACACAATGTATCATCATCATTTCATCATTTACACGACAACACTTGTGTGTATTGTGACTGTCACCGTGAATCTGACACTGCATACTGTCCTACCGCCATCTTATCGCAAGAGCGTTATATGGGGCGCTAACATTATTTGCACTGTCATATACCCTGCACAGTTGTTAGC
>DWIA01000434.1:0-10791 GCA_018248195.1 Archon apollinus
ACCAGACACAAAAACCGAACGATTTGTGTTTTGCACAAATGTTCACTCTGGCTGGGATTCAAACCCAGGACCGGTACACATATAAGGTGAACGGTAAACATATAAGGTTAATGATTATGATGTATTTATATTTATAAATAATGTTACCTTAAATGGTAAAGTACCGAAGTTAAAGCTCATCTCAGCATTTTTTAAGACCACTGCAGGAAAATAGCAGTCTGATTTGCGTGACTGATTTAATTTAAATGCAACACCTAGATCTTCACCATTTTTTGTAAAGCTAATTTCTCCAGTGTTTAAGTTTAGCAGGCAGCCTAAAAGAAAACATAAGATATATCAAAATATATTTTTGTTGTTGTGTATGTTTTAACCTAGATGGTGGTAGGGAAAGAGAATCAAGCAGCAGAATCACCATCTGAGTTATGCTAGATCTATATTATCGAGACGGGCAATAGACAGCAGTGTCGGAGGTGCATAGTGTTTTGTTTTTAGATCACCAATCAGAAGATTAATTATGGATCAGAGAATCACCAGATTGATTACAGAGGATTTACTGTTAGGCTAGGAAGCCCTAGTACCCACAGTGGACGTTTACAAGCTGATGATGTTTTAAAGTGTAATATTTTTTATTTATTGACAATTACTTAAATTATATATTGAAAGTAATGTTTAAAAATGTACAGTTACCTTTCTACCTAATTGTATCTCTATCTAAGAATAATAATCAAAATAAAAACATACCAATGACATCATTTTTCCCATAAGCACTTCCATAGTCATCAAATTGCTTGGCATTTGACTTTTTGCCAGTTCCACCATACCCAAACCCCAGACTATCAGTTCCAAGGTCTAATCTTGCCTTTGTAAGAAAAAAAACAAAATTACATTTACAACACAGGATAGTAACAATGGAGCTTTGTATAAATTTTAATTTAAAGCTTTAACATCATTCCTTTTAAAAGATGTTAATAATTTTATAATGAATCTTACCCATTTTACTACTATAACTTTAATGAATGAATTATATATTTGAATGAATGAATTATATTTTTTTATATAAATGTCAAACACAATCATTTCACACATCATAACAATGTAATAAAAAAATAAATGAGGATGATGAAATACCCATAAAGATCTGATACCCTTACTTTTGACTTAATTGTAGAACAATACATTTACATAAAATTGTATTTGTATATTCAATTGATTTTTAATATGGAGTATTACCTAATTTTAAGAGCATGTCTGTTCCTTGATTGCACCACAAATTCATATTCTTATGTAAATAAAAGTAAAAACTTATTAAGTAAATAAAATTGACCACCTCTAAACTTTTACCTAAGCTTGGCCAATTCTGACTTTGGCTACATCTTCCAGATGCCAATTTAAGATTAGCAACCTATCCTTATTGTTGTATTAATCCTAGAGCCAAGTCATACCTGGCAGATAGCCTTTAAGCCACCTTGTCTCTTCACAGAGTAATATTTTAAACAAATTTGTCCATATGTAGGAGCAAAATGAAAACTACTGGATTGATTCAACAAATCTTTCGCTGGTTTCCACAACTCCTTGTCTATAGGTTGAATTAATTAAAGGCTAATCTTAACTACAAATAAAGAATCGAAGTTGTTAATAGCATTCCAAACTCACTGCCTGTGTTGACCATCCAACGCGACAAAGTCCTTCATCTGTAACAGTAGCTTCATAGTAATAAGCACCCTTAGTGTGCACACCTTTAGTTGCTCTACAGCCGTGCCAGTCCTTCTGGTCACGGGATTGACATCGTAAGCCATCTGGGGTCACCGCTAATGCATCAGTCCGATCAAAAAATGACATTGCCCACTCTGAAGACGTTTCTCGAATCACTTTGCTAGTCTTCCCTTCTTGTATATCCTTAAGCGTCTCCCAAACTATTTGCAAGATAGGCAAACAGAAAGCGCCAGTCTTGCCGCTGCCGGTCTCAGCTGCCATGAGGACATCCCCGCCGCCCAAGATCAACGGTATAGCCTCGGCTTGTACATCTGTAGGCAGCGTCCAATCCATCTCATCGATTGCCTTTCCCAATTCAGGCAGAACACCGAATTCTTCAAAAGCAGTCATTTTGCAATTGAAAACAGAAACAATTGAAAGAAATCAAAATTGAACGTTTAAACAGCGGTCTTAAATGTATTTAGTGGTTATATTTATATATAATATTTGGAGTTTTTGGAGTTTACAGTTCTCTCTGGATCTTAGCACCGACCACAAACAAACTCCCTAAGTATTATTTTACTCTTTGAAACAAACCTTTGCCACAAACCAGTACATCTGATAGTCTGTGCCACAAACCACAAACTAAGTAAATATCATAGAGTACTATAACAATAGGTACCAAAGGAAAAGATTCTAGATAGAGATTCTGGTAGAGAATTAGTGGATTCCACGAATGTATAGACTAAGTAGAATTGTAATAGACTAATTACAGTCAAAGAATCTCAAGTTCCCAAGCAAGCGAGTATGTGATCTCAATATATAAATTAGGTGTATGGTGAAAGAGAATAAAATCATAGGCTAGGGGCTTATGAAGAATAGTGGTAATGGATAGAGATGAAACGTATTTATAGTAGCAGGTTTTAAACTCAGCACTCAGCTTGCAAGTACTTCGAAAGTATTGATACTGCGTAGCCGCGTACTTGCAATCCGGGTCCGAGGCCGCTAGATCGAAGCGTTCGTTCCTAGTTTGTGGCTCGGTGGCCGTATTACCAAATTGTCAAGATTAGAAACATAACTGCGTAAACTTTACGTTAATGGATTATGATTTACGCGAGAGGGATAATGTTTCCCTTTTTTACGACATGATTTTATAGTGAAACACCTAAACTATATTGCTCGAGTTTGTATAGTTTAGGTGTTTCACACCATAACATTTGTCATTAAAGGGGAAACAAAGCACGCGCACATACTCGCACGAAATCAAGCGGGCGTTCAAAACAATACGCAGGGTAGGGATATGTACGCTCTCCCTTGAAAGAGTGATCACTGTTCCAAAGTTCCACCTATGTGGCGACGGTCTACAGTTCGCGTTTACACGGATCCAATGACCTCTATTCCTGAGGACGCCCCCCTACCCTCCTCGAGACACTGCACCGTCCTCCGCTAAGCGTCGGAGCGTCGCGACGCCCGCGACGCTATAGCTTCGACAGTGTATGACGAAAACGCGCGACGTTAGTCCTGAGCATAGTGAGATTGCGAGCACTATCACTCACTGTCTAACTAGTACGCGTTCTCCCTCTCAGGGAATGCAACAATCCTATTGACGTTCGATTATCTTACACAATCGAAGGTGGGCTGGGAGCTGAGTGAGCATTGAAGCTCAAGGCTGTCGGCTAAGCAGTTTGCCTTTTTGATATCATCAAATACAAAACTGCCATCGAAGCGAATCAGAGGAGGCATATTAGCGATAGTCTCTCAGATCTCGCCAGAGCCCAAGCGATGTCCTCTGAGTTCGGCCATGCGCTTTTTAGCTACTCTTTGATGGTGGCGCAACCTTACGCCTTTTGCGTCAGACCGGTATCTGTCATATGCTCTTGTAGCGGCATATTTTCCCTCAACAGCTGTCCTGAGGTCCTCTGACAGTTCAAAACGGCGATCACTCGCTATCCCGATCAGCTTCGAGGAGTCTCTGACGACTGTTTGGATATGAGAAGAGAGATGGTCAACGGCCTGAAGGGCCGTATCCGGAGTGTCTGTGATGCTAGAAATGGCATCAAGAGCTGGTGTGCACGCAGACTCGAGACTAACCTCGAGCTTATGCCAGTCCGTCACGGTTTTGGTCAGAGTGACCTCCTCGCGGGGCTGTCCTAGTTTCATGATGACCGGACGATGGTCAGAAGTTAACTGATAATGCACTTCTATAAAACGTAGTGGTAATGCCACGTTCTTTAGTGGTGCAATAACTAAAATGTCCGGGGACTAGTTCGGATGCATGGGCACCCTAGTAGGTTCTAGGGGGCCTATGACATCAAACACGCACCTATTGCTTAAGGCAAGTGGGGCACGTCCGTTCGGATTGGTTATTGAAGAATTCCAAGCCGAATGCTTACAATTTAGGTCTCCTGCTATAACCACTGAGTCACTAAGGTTAAGTAGTGACTCAATGTCGTCCTTTGTTATTTTCTATTTAGGAGATAAATATGCAGAAACTACTGTGACGGGCTGATGGCCCGTCATAGCGATTCTGCAAACTGTTGCCTCTATGTTATTTAGGGTCGGGGGTTCTGTAGGTCGTCCTTATCGTCGTTCGTAGGAATGCAAGCAGGAGTGCAAGGACGACCTGTAATAATATCTATCTCTGTAATGTGTAATAAATCAGAGTACTGCCTCCGCGCTGCCCGGTGCGGTCGTGCCTGACTAATCTATAGTTAGCGATCTAAGGATCGCTATCGGTAGGTAATGTCTCTTGCACTAACATTACATCTAATTGGTGAGTGGTGAGAAATTCACGCAACTCCTTCCGGCCTTGTTTCTTTAGGCCATAAGCATTAAAAAAGCCGACAGCCAAATTCTAATTTGTGCGTCCATTATTGGTTACCAAAAAATAATTTTGAATGACTTAGGAGCTAGTCTTCAGAAGTTAATATATTGTAAGATTGTATAATTGTGTTTGTCGTTACGCGCCTATTTTGACTTGAAAATTTTAAGCACGTTGAGCACTCCGATGTGCTAACAAGACGCCTGAAGGCGCTCTTTTGCGGAGCGCGCCGTTCTGATTTGGTGGGCGAACTCTGTTAGTTCGTCCAAATCTATATTTTCCGTGAACTCACCCCATGAGGTCGAAGTCCTCCTGGAGGTTCACACGGAAGGTGCAGAGGGCGCTGCGGGCGCGGAAGTTATGGAGGGCGCGGGGGCTGTTGGGCGAAAATTTGCCGCGCTGACCATGGGCAGAGGCCTGGTCCACGCGTTTGTTTTCGGTGGAGGTGGGATCACGGGTCCCCTGCGAGCTTTGCTTAGCTCTGGTGGGAGCGGGTGTGCTGTTCGCTTGGGGGTTTGCCTTGTTAGTCGCCCCCTTGCGCGCTCCGCGCTTCCCTATTCGACGCTTGCCGTGTGAGGCTTTCGGGCACCTGCGATAATTCGCTGGGTGGCCTTCGGTCCCACAGAGCACGCAGCTTAGAGGATCAGCGGAGTCTGGTACGCGACTGCAGTCTGCTGTTGCATGGCCCCCTATGCATTTGACGCATCGGGGGTCTGCGAAGTAGTTGCGCGCCGAGTGGTCGTAGAGTTGGCACCTGTGGCACTGGCCAGGCGAGGTGCGTTTGCGTGGCGCCTCTACTGTGATTCCAGATAAGTGACATGCGCTGCGTATGTCAAAAATTCTGGTGTTAATTCAAGGTGAACTAACACTAGATTGTAGAGCGCTTTAGTGCGCATGTTTGACATGCGGCTTACCTTCAGCACCGGAAGGCCTTGGGACTTAAGGTCCTCAAGCACGTAGGAGGTGTCCAGCTCTCGCGAGACATGCGGCTTACCTTCAGCACCGAAAGGTCTTGAAACTTAAGGTCCTCAAGCACGTAGGAGATGTCCAGCTCTCGCGGGACACCGCGGGTGATCCTTGAAAGATCCTTTCGTCCTCCAGGGCGTAGGTATGGAAGTTTATCTTCCTGTCACTTAACCATTTAGTCAGCGCGCGGTGATCAGCCGGTGTGGGCACCGTGACACTGATCCCCGCGGTGATCGGCTTCGCTTTCGTGAAAAAGATGCACTTTTTGGAAATCTTGCCCCAGGCTGTCTTATCCTGTATTACTACAGGAGGAGGCGCTCGGGAAGCGGGGGTAGCACCGGCCTCCAGCGAGGGCGCGGTGGTGTCCACAGGGACAGGTCGTTGTGAGGCCTTTTTAGCTCTCACCTTAGGTCGAGGAGCTGCGG
The DNA here is from genome assembly GCA_018248195.1 of Archon apollinus. NCBI lineage: Eukaryota > Metazoa > Arthropoda > Insecta > Lepidoptera > Papilionidae > Archon > Archon apollinus. Next base: position 5,905 of record DWIA01000434.1, read on the forward strand.
CTGCCACCTTTCGAGGAGATCTGGCGTCCACGTCCTTTTTTTGGCACCGTCGTCGTCAGCTGATTTATTGATGGCGTTTGCGGTTGATGATTCTTATCACTACGTTGAGATATCACTGCTACCTATCGGTATTGAGTAGCAGTACGCCGCCGAAGTCGATCTTGAGATCGAGGTTGCGGGAGAAGGCGCGCGCGACGATGTCTCGGACGCAAATACGCTGTCCGGCGAGTCGCTCTGCGAGGCACGAAGAGCGCGTGCGGCCATTATGGCTACCACGGAGGCAGGCAGCGACGGTCGACAAAGGCTAAAAGGGCCTGCGACTGCAGAAGACCCACGGGGGCCAACGGTTTGTGCCCAGAGGGGGCGGTGGAGCCTAATGGCTTTTGCCAATTTTACAATAGCCAAAAAATCGCTAAGAAATTATAATTTTCTATTACTATTGAAAGCAAGTTCCCAAGGAAGCGATCGATTGCGACCAGATTCCCGAATCTAACCACGCGTCTTTGTTTCTCATTCAGCTTTACGCCTAAAGCAGAAGTATTACCGAGCCTGGATTGAGGCATCACCATAACCGTCTTTGTCTCCAAAATAATGGAGTCTATTATAAACTGCCAGCTCTTAAGAGACCTAGAGGGACACTAACTTATTAGTGACCGACAGTACGGTTTTCGTCGAGGTCGCTCAGTCGGTGATCTTCATGTTTACCTCACTCATCGATAGGCGGAGACAGTCTAGATACAGCCAAGTCCTTCGATCGAGTCTGGCAAAGCGCTTTCCTCGAAGTTTTCTTCCCATGCTTTTCCCGGAGAATAATGCAATCGGGTCCCCAGTTACCTTACAGATCAGAATGTCAAGTTTGTAGTAGACGGTGTCTGCTTGAATTCAAAGGCCGCATGTTATCCTCAACTCTGTATTCATTGTTATGCAGATTATAGCAGTCACTGGTGATGCCTTTTACTCTGGCCGTGCCACTATTTCTGGAATACTTCGACGAGTGTCGATATACCTGTGCCGAATAAACCTGTGTCTAAAGTCGTATGTTTCTCTAACTATCTATAAACTCTAAAACTATCGATATGAAGGTGACTAAATTTAATCCAATTGAACCCTAACAATTCAATTCCACAGGTTTGCGTGTTTACCGCTAAAAAGAAACCCTTCGTCGTATTCCCTCTTTTTAATAGCACTCCCATTGTTGTTTTATAACTAAGACTAGGTACTAACGGTATTCCTTTTTTTATTTTATTTTTTTAACTTTATTTGAGATAACAAAACAACAGTACAAGATGAAGTATTACAACGTAGTTATTTACCAAATATAAATATTTATACAACCATCACCGTTATTCACATCAATTGAGGTTCCTTTGCTATGTACCGCATTAAATTATTTAAATTTAAGAACATCTTCCATTATATAACATAACAATGCAGTGAAAATGCATAATATGAATAAAAAAAATGAAAATTGGAACTGAATAACAAAATACTAAAGAACGAAAAAGTGGTGAAAAAAGTAAATAAAATTCTAGTTAAGCAATTAGTCAATCAGTAATTCTCGACCCTCAATAAAAAAACTCTAAAGCAGTCTTTTGAAATTTTCCAGAGCTTCACCCAAATATATCTATTTCGTAGAAGATTTTATTTTATATATCCAAGATACGATGCAGAGGCGCACGATCACCCGCCTTTATTTTACTTGGCCTTGGAAAAAGAAAAGCAGTTGCCGATGGAACTCACGTATTCGCTGTGAATGACTTTGTCTACAGAAGTAATTTTTTTATAAGTTCCTTACAATCGAAATGATCATGGCAAATATTATATAGAAGCGTTTGATCCAAAAGTAGTCTTCTAGACTCAAGAGAGGGAATGTCGGATTTCTTTAGTAATTCATCATAAGAAGCTTTAGATTCAAAACATTTGAACTAAGCCCTTGTATAAGCCTGAACATGGTCACAGATTGCAGCTTCTTAGACCGTCGGTGCTTCACATCAGCTATACGTTCTTTTATGCGGGTTTTAATAGATCTTTTTGTATGTCCTATGTAAGAGAGACCACATTCATAATCTAGCTTGTATACTTCTGCATCTTGTAGAGGGATATTACACTTGACAGATAGTAAAAACTGACTTATTTCACTATCTTACTTACTTACTAATTTTCGTCGGTGGCTTGAAAAATGTTCTTATAGAAGCCCGCTTCGAGAAATAGCCAATCTTGTCTCAGACTCCTCTGGCATATGGTAGTACAGCAGGTAAACACTCGACTGTGGCGGGCTTCACTAGATTCCTGTGGTATGAATCCTCTTTGAATCCTCTTTCGTGTCCTCTGAGCGATGGGAGTATTTTCGCAACATATTGAGCCAGTCTATAAGTTGGTGAATTTGTTTGTTTAGGTTGTAGTAAACGTTTTTCGATTACGTATGAAGAGATTCAGTATATATTTCAAATAGAATTGGAAAGCAGTTACGAGATTTTTCACCGACACCTTCGCGTGAGGAATATACTTTCGCGTTGGATGCCGTACCAACTGACTGATGCTCATAACTACTTGTGAAACTGCCTGCGTAAAATTGTGCATATGATTATTAAATTGGAAGCACGCTCGTCTAACCATGTTAACGATATTACGAGTATTTATAACTAACGAAATTTTTGATTTATCAATACGACCCAGAAACGAAGCACAGGGAAGATTTTGATCATTAGTTTTTCACTTTTCTTCTTTTACAAATTGAAGTTGCATCAATCCTGAATGGTATACTACCAAATACATGCCGGAAGGGTATAAGTGTGATAAATGACCGAACACGGGGCTCCGCGGTCTACTGTTTCACCACCCGCGCACTCAGGGCTCAAAACGAGGGACTTTCCGGTCAGCACACCGGTAAAGTTTTTGGGTCACACATTTGGGCCTTGCATCCCTGATTTGAGGCCGGGTGACTTGTTTACCTTAACTAAAAATCAGCTGATAGCGAATTAGTTTTCATCGCCAGAAGATATGTTTCTATCGTTCGAGCAATCCATAAAAGAGATGTGTAAGCCGGACTGAAAAAAGTGTTTCGAAAATTGGTTCAGAAGCATGATACTTTGTATAGATGCTGGTGAAGTGTTTTTCTAAAGATTTAATAATAAAAACCTTAACTACAGGTCAGTTATTATACTAGCAAATCTTTCCGAGTGTCCTACTTATTAATTTGTAATAGAGTCGTACTGGAAGATGCAGTTTTGGGCGACCTTTCCACTAGATGAAATCCGATTCATCGAATTCCAAAAAGCTGTCCTTGGTATTATAATTTAGATGTCACTCTTAATAAAACTAATGTTTAAGCATTTTTTGGGTTTAATTTTAACTATTATTTTTGACTGATGTACGCAAAATGAGCTTACAGTGTCTTGAAGCCTAATCTTGAACCCTAATCTGGTGGTAATACTCAACCATCTTCTCTATTGAAATTGGGTTGTTTTTTTTAATTTCAATAGCCTCGCGAATCATTATTGGCAGGAATCGGTTTTCTTTTGCGAGGACCTCTGGTCTATCAAATCTGTTATGATGGTTCGGTACGGATGGTTGGTTGATGATTTAAAATATGGTTGCAGACTACACCTTCATTTACAATACGGTTTCAATACGGTGTAATACAAATCAGTTATCGTATATATTTATTATTTCGATGAAAAACACTGTTTTAATGTTTTTTGCATTGCGTTTAATTCCTATAGGGAAAATAAAACGCTCTGCCCACTACGTCATTTTGCAAGATAGTTATCTAATAGCACGGAAACAAATAATGGAGTCGCTCTGACGTTCGTTCATTTTAGTTACGGGTTTAATAGTTTCAATCTTCATAAATGGGGTTTGTGACTGGGGTAGTTTATGTTAACGTGATATAATATATTTGGTCTAAGTTGTATTAAATCACATATGTAACAACTCTCCAAAGTAATTATACACCTCTTTAGTTTAATAAATATTCGTATAAAATTAAATACAACTTAAAGTCGATTTTAATCCTAGACTGTTATTCTGTTGCGCTTGCTTGATTTTATTCTGTAACAAAATTAAATTGTATTATTTAAATTTTGCTTTTGAAATTTTAGATGAACTTGATAACTGTAATTTCAATATAGATATATGTTTAGTTCTTAAGTTTTTTGCTGTACTAGTAAATTAAATAATTAAACATTAGTCAACAACATTTACGTGACGTATTAATATAGAAGCAGCTACTTATTTCAGCATTCCAATCAAAGAACTCTAAAACGTTCCAATTTGTGAGATAAATTCGTTTTATTATATATAACGGTTAGTTTTAAACATCGGTATAAGAAAACGATAGGTTATCATTGCTTGTACGGAAACCGAGCCAATCATCATCAAGCGATTGAAAGAAGAGATGTCTTTTCTAATAACATTATTACAGACGAGCAGTTTGGATTTCAATCTGAGCACTCCTCAAGTGCATTGCTTAACAGACCACATTTTAGAATATTTAATCAACTCTCCCCAGACCAACAGGCACGAGGGCACTATTTTTCGCAAAGGCATTTGACGAAGTCTAGCACGACACCTTGCTTTATAAGCTGTATAACATCAACTTGCCGGACAGACTCGTAAGCATCCTAAGAGCCTTCTTGTGAAATCGCTTCTTTCGTTTCCGGGTGGAGGAAACACGCTCCTCAAGACGTACTTTACGAGCAAGAGTCCCTCAGGGTTCTTGCCTTTCCTTACTCCTCTTCTCACTATACACTAGTGCCATTGCAAAAGACGCGAAAGTCAATCTTGCGCTTTTCGAAGATGACACGGCCCTGTATTTTTTTTATTGAAAAAAGTGACGAAACGAGCAAAACGTTCACCTGATGGTAAGTGCAACGTCTGCCCAGAACA
>DWIA01000435.1:0-10791 GCA_018248195.1 Archon apollinus
GCCCCCCGTTCCCTTACCACCCCGGTCACGTTTTTGTCGTTTCGGCAAATTTTTCAAAAAAAAAAAAAAAAAAAAAAAAAAAAAAAGAAAATAATCTTTAGAGATTCATTGAGAAAAGGCTTCATTGCACGATTGCACAGATAGACACTTCAATTTTATTTATTTATATAGATCAACACTAGACATCGACTTACGAATATTTCTTAGTCATAATTTATTCCCGTGACCTGCTTTCCTCGTCTTTTACCGGCAACATTATCAGAATCAAGAAGTACAAAAGTGGCAAGTGGATTTTTAATTTTATATGCGGATCTTAGCAAATTAACTTTGTTTCTATCTTTCATTAATAATGGACATCGATAAAATAACATTAAAAATCTTATTCTATACGAGTACTTAATAAACCAAGAAGAAATGACGGCTTACCTTATGTTAGTTACATAAAACGACATAAACGATGTGGACAAACACGATGACAACATATATCAGGTTATAAAGAATATTGAAACGTCACTGAAGCACCTTGAAGTTGAATAAATAGTATTTGTTGACCAGTATGTGCAATTATATTTTATATTTCTTAAAATATTTATACTGAGTAAAAAAACAATAAAGGACAATTTTATTACTGAAACTTGTTCCTGTTTTTGAAAAGATTTCCGAGGTACTGTTTCTCTGTTACTTTGATTCCATGTCTATATTATTTTCAAGAAATTTACTAAATCCGATATTCAGTATTTTTTATTTATTTGGGATTATATTTTAGGCATATCCGCCCTCGCAGGGCAAGGACAGGTTACGGCTACGTCGAACTTACATCACCAACCGCACATTGGCTGCGGAGGGCAGGTCTACTGGCGTAACATGTGCCCGTTTTCACTAACCTTATGAGACGCCGAAATCAGATGATACATTTAAGAGTTACATAGAGCAAAAGCGTGTTTCATTAAGTGTTAGGTCATGCCTAATCAAGTTAGGCCCCGTATAAAATTTGGACACCGATTCAGGGGTGCGTAATGCTTAGGCGACTCTTCAACTGACAGATGTCTAGTTTTAATCAAAGTTTACTGGCTGCATTTTTGCTTATTATCAGACATTTTTGAGATGTTTGCTGCACAAAATTAAAATCTGATACTACCTGTATCAGATTTGTCTTGAACCGATATGTCTTATTGTCATATCGGTTCGTCACATCGTCGTACATATACGTCTTACTTGTAATCAAACTTATTTTACGGATTTTATCGCATTAAATTTAATTACTTATTTACCCGACGTTTAGAGCGCTTCACAGCAACCACGCTCCCAAGGCTCCAGGTCCCAGGCAACCGAACTAACTTCATATTTTTTAACTATTATTTTTGGTTCGAACTATGCGAAACGAGGTTACAGTGTCTTGAAGTCTTGCAATTGTATGTTTGGTTTTTGATTTTATTTTATTATTTATGGGATCCCAAGCTGGTGGTAATACCCAAACAGTTTCTCTTTTGAAATAAGGATGTTTCTTAAATTTCAGTAGACGGTGTTCTTTTGCGAGGATCTGTGATATATCAAATCTGATATAAAGGTTGGGATGGTATAGAATGTGGTCGTAGACTGTAGACTTCCTAAAACGTAGTAAAATTAAACGCGATATAATCCGTAAAATTAATTACATGTATAATGTTCGCGTAAATGTAAGAAATCATTAATATGACATACTCTTCGACTTCGTGCACCTCTTCTGTTCATTGTCAGTGTCTTAGTGTGTTGCACTATGACACGTGAATCTTTCGGATGAGGAAGTGTGTTAAGCGGCACTCCGGTGTTATAAGCAACTTCTCCAAGGTGTTTCCAAACGTTCAGAACATCCCGGCAGGCTAACCTTAGGGCCGATGTGTATATGCACGAAAAAATATAATGAGCTTCGTAGTGTACCCGTAGGAGATATGAGGACTAAAAAATTTGTTAAACTCATAGGTGTTAACCCTGTTTTACAGCTGATCGATGTAACGAGGTTTTACGAAGTAAATTTGTTTGTATAATGCTGATTTTTTCCGACCTTATAAAAACTAGTAGGGTAAAAACCAAATGGAATAGAAAACGTATTTTAAATTTATCTGGTTCAGAGCAACGATATTCTCAGGTTGGGTTGTGTAAAGTTTGACATAAAAATAATTTTAAAGTTTTATTTGGAAATATTAAGTATTACATTTAACCATCACTTGTGCTTGTCAGATAAAAGTAGCATGGGTAGGTGTCGGCATGTTATATGAATTACGAAAAACATTATATACAATGTCTTAGCGCGTCAACTCTATGATACATGGATATCGTGTCACCAGTGTCTTACTAGATTGTGACTATGTTACGTTGGTGATGTTTTTGAGTAACAAAATTTGCTAAAGTCGATATTTAAAATATTATTGCATTGTAAAGAGACGCCAACCGCGTGTTAGTTGCATATATACTTACTGTGACATACAATAAGTACTGTGTATAGTGAGGGTTATATGGCTGAGTCTGTATCGTTATAGTTTTGGTCGATACAGGTTTTGTGTATGTAGATGTCTGTTAGGATTTTATCCTCCATAACACCGTGCATACGATATCTTGTGATATCGTGTGTCACATTTAGTGAATATTTATACTTCCATGGAACACCTAAAAGAAATAGTTACTAAATAAACACTACATAATGAAGGTCCACGTGAAGACGATCACGCATAATAATTAAATTATAACAAACTGTCCAATTACATATACTAAAACCTTTAGAATTATCCTAAGGAAAGATGAATTTATTTTCCTGGATGAGAATTTTTGTTTTATTAATATTTAAAGGCGTTAGTCACAAAGTAAGGTAACAATAGTAATAAAACAAACAACGGAAATAATATCATGGTTGCTGGCACCATTTTACTACATAGTCATTCTATTTCTTTTTCATTTATTATTTTTATCGCAGTAACACACAAAGTCAATACAAAATTATGATGTACATTAAATAGATAACAGTTGAAATTTAATGTCAGAGTTTTCCTCGATAATGTAAGACAGTAATAAAATATTAAACAAGTAAACGTTTGGGTCTGAGCTCACGAAAAAGTTGTCGCAGTAGTATTAAATAAAACTTGACGATAATAACTCGTTAGAATGGTTAATTTAACACCAATAACTATTATGGTAAAAGAAGCGAAAGTTAACAGTAAATAGAACTTTTATTTTTAAATGTAATTTATAATTTGATTATACTTTATGTAAGATATTTTGACAGTTTTATTGCCTCGTTATAGATTGCACAATCCCTAAATTATATAATGAGTTAGAGAACATAACTTATCAAAACAGATACTTGGAAAATGATCCAGGGTGAGGAAACATTCGTATCTGAAGTAGTAACCTGTTTTAATTTCTCTGATAAATTATTTAATATTTGTTTTTAGAGAACGTAGCTATGAATCAGCATTTGTGGTAAACAACAGCGGAAATGAATCTACAAGTATAAGTAAGACATATTTTCCCTATCTTTTATGTTAAAATTTCTTAATCGTCAATTATTCAACTTTTTATGAAATCATTAGCACCAAGGGAGAGTCAAATTTCAGTCTTTAAAGATTCAATGAAAATTGTTTTTTTGGCCGGACAATGTTTGGGACTGATACCAGTAACAGGAGTTCTAGGGAATGATGTTTCGAAAATAGGGTAATGCTTTGGACATAATCAGAATAAATAAAAACAAAACTTCTTCTTACCGTATTAATAAAATTTACGGATTTTATCGCTTAAAATTAGTTTTATCAAATGACTAATATTTGCGTAAATATAAGAAATCATAGTGATTAAAATATTTTACAAAAAAACTGAACGTTTTAAATAATATACATTATTTCACTAAAAAAAAATCTACTACTACGTCCCTTGGGTATTGAAAGAGTCGACTAAAGACTTCCCTTAAAAATCTCATCGCTTACGAATGGTATGGAATAACAATATTAGTGCTTGGAGATCTATGCAGGACTCCGTATAGGTAGGTACTATCACAATGCCAGTTATTCTGTCATCAAGCAGTAGCATACTGGTTTCGGTTTGAAGGAGACTGGAGTTAGTGAAATTATTGGAAATACAAGACTAAATATTTCATACCCCAAGTTGATGAGCACAATCAAGTGCCATACAAGATCTTACTGTTTACAAGTTCTATGTGACAAAGCAATTGTTATGAGCAGACATGGCATTTACCTTCAGCTGAACGATCTGCTAGTCTCGTTTCTTAATTCTGAATTTGAAATAAATAAATAATGTAAAAAAAAAATAAAGAAATAATTAAATCAATTAAAAAATTGTAAATGAAGAAAGTTTAAATATTTACTGAACATCAGTATGTTAAGTGAAAGAATATGTTTTAAGCCTTAAAATATGTGACTTTTTCTTGCTAATGAAGATCTATTTATTTTATCTGTTGATCTATGTTTTAATATTTCATATTAATAATTTGCTCTATGTTTTCAGGTTTTCTTTGCTGTCGTGGAAATTGGTCTATAGCCTTTTGATTTGTTTTATTCAAATAGTGGGTACAAGTTTTTGTTTCTATAGATTAATAACAAAACCTGTTTCTATATCAACGATCAGTAAGTATTATTACAGATTTGTATATGTATGTTTTAGTTATATGTATATCTATGATACCTACATTTAATATGCTACAATTTATGCCGTGACTATCAAATAAAGTAATAATGTTGCAGAAATAGACAGGGAAATAATGTGCACTTTAAGTTCCACGCGATCAATGGAAAAAACATCATATTTGGTTGGAAATTCTCCAAAATTGACTCCATACAAAAAATATTAAAATCACGAACTATAAATAATTAAAACATTTCCAAAGAGGCTCCTCAGATAAATAAAATTCTACGTGGTTCGCGAATTACGAATAATCAATAACTGTTAACTAATAGACATTAATTGACTACAATCTGACTTTAGCAGTCAGATGTTTATCGTCTATAACTTGAACTTTAACAGTATTATAGGAAAACTCACAAATGGTTTTGTTTGCAGTATTCACTTGTTTTTATACTTCTACGTGTACAACAAGTATATTGTGTATTAAAGTCGGCATAAAATGGCCTGGGTTAATGTATAAGTTATCTAAATCGAAACTTGATGAATATAGTGATACTCGCACTAAGATTAAGTGTACTATTATTTCATTATCGTTTCTGACCATGGCCATCGGTAAGTACAGTTTAAAATCAGTTTCAATAATTTTATAAAGTTTACTTCCAAAAAAATTATTAGTGGATGTCGTAAGGGTCGACTACGGAAAATGCCTAGAAAATCTTGACACTTTTGACAATGGTTGTGGAATATTCATCTTGTAAAACGCCTGATGTAAAAAGCACACAGACTGGATTTTGAAGGCTCATGTTCCGCAAAGGACTAATTAACCAGCTTTTAAAAAAAAACAAATAGAAAAGGATTTCCATTTTGTTGATATGGAACCTTTTAATCTCTCTCATAGTGGAGTCCGCAATATTTTTTCAGTAGACAATAACATATTAAAAAATTATATTATTTCTATTACCTGAAACAAATCTAAAAATTAATTTAATAATTTTATTCTTAACTATTGTTGCTGAATGTTTATAGGACTGAAAAGGGCTTGATATTAGTACACTAATAGACTTTAACTTGTTTATAGATAGTAGCTGTGCTTGTAATGTCTAATTTTTAACAGATTTCTATTCCATTTGTTTATTTTAGTGCTTCATATCCTCCGAATCATTGACAGAATAACGGAGATCATGGATTGTTATTCAGAAGAAAAAGACAAGATAAAAATTTACTGTAACATAACTTATCGATGGCTTTTCGAGTTGAATTTTCCTTATAATCCATTCATGGTAGTTTTGTTAGTAGTGAGTACAAGCAATAAAATTATTTACACTTTTGCAATAAATTAAATAATCAATAATAAGTTAGTTTCTCGTCAACAATTTTAACAAATAGTTTATACCAATAACATTTTATAGTTTTTAAATCAACGAAATAACAATAATATTTTTGCAGCCTTTGAACATTCTGTCAGTAATGATTTGGTCTTATCCAGACTTATTTATTATCTGCGTTAGTTTATATTTATCTTCAATTCTGAAGCAAATAAATAAAAAAATTATTTCCACAGAAGGCAAAGTAAGTATAACTCATTATTCGTATAAATTAAGAAGTGCTTATCGGCTCGGTGGGTGCAGTAGCATAGCGTCTGGCTTTTGTTTGCCGTAAGTCGCGAATTCGATTACACAGTGAGTTCTTCTGGGACTAAGAGTTTATGTATGTGCAATTTATGTCCGTAGCACCCACACGTACACCCGCAACACGAGTGAATTCCTGTTTTTGAAAGTATGAAAATGAAGTGCTTATTACAATTAAAAACTAAACAAATTTTAATAGGGTTAGTAATAATAAAAAGTGTGTAAAAAATTGCAAAATCTTTCGAGTACCTTTTCGACCTAAATATGTATAAAAATTATATTAAAGATAACAGTGGAATAATTATGCTTATTAAGTTATATATAAGTATACATATTAGGGTATATTATGCATTGTCACATACATTTGCATGTCAAAAGACACGTTGTATACCTCGGTGAACGGAACAAATAAATAACAACAACATGGGCACCCTAAAAGCTTATATAATGATCTTACGTGGTAAAATAATTGATCCCGACTATTCATGTAAAATATTTGGAAACATGCTTTAAGCAGAGTGACTTCGAACTTCTTATAGAGCAAGCGAATATGCGCGCCAACCATATCAAACCTGATCCTTAAGGTTCAAAGCGACATCAAAGTTATCTCAACTGAGTAAGTCTTCTGAACGCTTCTTCATTGTGTGTAATAATGACGCATTCTCTCCAAGGACGGCAGATTCGATTTTTTTTAATCAGTACACATATTATAAGTCAGAAAGTGTGTATGTTGTTAATTGATTTGTTGATGTTTGTTTGTCCGTCTTTCACACTTCAACGGAGTGTAACGACCGACCTGATTCTTGGTAATCGGACAATTCGGAGGCCCGAGAACAACTCTTTGTATATATACTGGAAACATTGATGGTCCTGAGGGATTGCAAATAGCACCATAGCTTTGTTAAAGTACAGTGGAATCTCACGCAGGCAAAGACGCGGATATCAGCTAGTATGAATACAATTAATTCCAGATATTTGAGGTCAGGCATTTAGGTCCGTATATTAGATTGACAGAGTTTGCAGTTAATCTACAGTTTTATTTAGTTCATCAATCACCATAATTGGCTATTAAATATAAAATAAATATTTTGTTATGAATATTTACCTAATTTTGTAGTGCCCTACACCAGCATATTGGCGATGTTTACGAGAAGATTACAACCGTGTTACTCATCTGATACACTCTTTTGATGAAGTAATCAGCTGCCTTATATTTTCATCATTTGCAAACAATATGTTCTTCGTTTGTATCCATGTATACTATTTACTTTTGTGAGTATTTCAAAACTTTTACCGAAATCTTAAACTCACCAAATGAATTAAAATCATCACACTTACCACCGCCGTGCCAGTTGTTCAGCTGTGAAGCAGTTGTGTGCAAACATTACTGTGATTCGGTTTGAAGTGCTCCGATAGCTAATGCAATTACTGGGCATATGAGGCTTAAATACTGATGTTTCAGGGTGACGAACGCAGCGTGGAGTCTTACAGAAATATTCCAGATACTACTGAGCTTCGATTTGAAGGGGACTCTAGTGAAATAACAGTGCTCATGAGTCTCGAGAACTTATAAATCAGAGTAAACGTTTTGTATCAGGCTTGCGTAAGTGCATTGCACGTCTCGTCTCTTACTGCCGTAAAATAACACTCTAACAAATTAATTTTATTACTATTTGTACTTTTAAATTAAATTCATAAACAGATATCAATGTAACAGGAAGGGGTTCAGCGTTCCTAAAGTGGCCGATCGTTCTTGCACAAATTATCCGAGTGGGTAAGATAATTAAACATACAACTTGATTCGCATTTAACTTAATTATTTTATATTTAATTCAATGTATATAATGTTTTTATAACCTTTTGTGGTTTAATAAGTGCGAAACTATGAAAGTAATTAAAAATTGTGTGTATGTATAAATTGTGATAATCATGTAATTGGTTTAAAAAAGTTATTCTTCCGTGAAACAGTATTGTACACTGTGTTACTGCGTTTCTGTCTGAAGGGTACTGAGAGCTATTGTAATTACTGGGTATATGTCTCAGGGTGATGGGCGCAGTTCAGGATGACACAGCGATTGTTATAGATGGACATTGGACTTACCATTAGGTGAATATTTTTCCAGTTTCGTCACTTTATCTTATAAAGAAAAACTTTGAGAACGGAAGTGTCGTGTTCATAACCGTAACGTAATGATATTTATATTAAAATATACATTAACAAATGATTTTCGTTGATCCTCCTTTGTTTTTTGGGTAGTCGGTAAGACAGTCGGGTCATCTTTTCATGATATATCAGCTGTCTGGATAAAAAAAAACAATTGCAATAACGGTGACGCTTGGTTATCATCATCATCATTTCAACCCGTCACAAGCCCACTGCTGAACATAAGCCTCCCACAGAGGTTGCTACAGAACACGGTCCTGAGCAACCTGCATCCATTGACTGTACAGGTCGCAGCTCCATCTAGTGTGAGGTCGCCCTAAACTGCGTTTGCTGTCACGAGGTTGTAGCTTGAGAGACTTTCTTCCTCAACGGTTGTCAACACTGAACAATTTAAAATACTCTAAAATATGACTGAGTTGGACTATGTTTTAAATATGATTCTCTTTTGCAGCCCTTTCAATGGTTACGAGCATAGTACTTACTTTATAGCATTAGTAATATTCATCCTTATTCGACTGCCGACTGTCGCACTCTTTGTCGCCGAAATCAACTCTGTCTCATTAACAGCAGCGCCGTATCTTTATAAAGTACCATCATCTGGTTTCTGCTCCGAAGAAAGTATTTTATTTGTTTACTCTGATCAATATGTTTAAATTACGAAGAATTTGTGAATGTTCTCATTTATTAATATTTTTAGGTACAGAGATTCATTGACCAAGTACATGAAAACACGGTTGCTCTAAGTGGGCTTAAGTTTTTTTACGTAACACGAGAATTTGTCCTCTCAGTGAGTATTCTAGTCCAAGTAAAGTATTTTTTATTGCTTTACGTACATAATATCTAGTCTTATATATTTTCAGGTAATCGGCACAATAGTTACATATGAGCTAATTTTGCTTCAATTTAATGGAGATATAATTTATTTTTACTAAAATGTTTATGTAAAGCGTATTTATTTTTCTTTATAAGATTCATGTTTCCCGTTTTTTGATAAATAAAGTGACATATTCCTGTCTGATTTTTTAATAATGTTTTGCTGTCAATTATTATGTGCCCATTTAAAATTATTTGTTAAGTACTTTCCTAGGTTATATTAAAGACCTATTTTCAAACATTACCATTTATGTGTATTTTCATTTCTGAGTGAAAACTTTCATGGCTGAAACATAAAAAAAATCGAGAACATGTAACTCCGTAAACCATATTGAAGTAACCATGGTGGCGAGCTCTTTCTGTATTCAGAAATGCTTCAAAAATGAGAGGAGAGCTGTGTTCAGCCGTGAGACATTCATGAGATGTTACTTTACTTGTAAATAATTTATTTATAAAATAAACAACGAATAAGGTAGGTGACAAATTTCGGATTAAATTATTTAGAAATTTTCCAGCACATTGATTACAGTAACGAATTGAAAGAAAAACGCCTAAGTGGTATTTCTTGAGCAGATGTTGAAGGCAAATGGAAATTGTAAAAAAAAATCATTCATTCATCATTTTGTTAAGGAGCTTACGAAATTGTGGAATATTGGTAACGAATTTTAGAAGTTCTCATAATTTAGGATACTGTACATAAAAGGTAATATAAGAAGGTATGACCTTCGATTCGAATTTATTATCAAGCCTTAATTAAATCTATTACGACTTTGAAACAACTAATTTATTAGGTAATACGTTATTTTGAATACTGATTGAAATAAATCTTATTGCGCTATTTAAAGAAAATGCCAAGTTATATAATAAAGTATGCATCCGACATTGATTATACTATATACATACGAGTATAATATGTTGCAAATGAACATATTAAAGCAACATATTCAAGTAATTTAAACATAATAACAGAAATGTAAGCCAAATTCCAAGGCTAGTGAAATGTCTGTACATAATATTAAAATATTTACTTATATGGATTAAACCAATATGGATCAGACCAAAAAGTAACACACTTTCAGCAATAGTCGACCCAGTCACTAAAATAAAAATAAACATAGATCAAAAACAAATTGCATTAGACATATTGGTAGACATAAAAAAAGCTTTTGACACAGTTAGTCATGAACGATTACTATGTAAATTGTGTGATTTAGACATTACAGGATCTGCGTATGACATGTTTGCCTCATATCTATTAAATCGGCGTCAGATAGTAAAAATTGGTGAAAATCAAAGTAAGCCGCATCCTGTAACCTGTGGTATTCCACTAGGATCGATCATAGGCCCTTTTTTCTTCCTTACATATATAATAACACGCAGGATATCGGTTTGAAGGGAGATATTACTTTATATGCTGACGACACTAACCTGTTTCACTTTGATGAATCAATTGACACAGTTATGGCAGATGCACAAAACGACTTAAATTTATTAAATGTTTGGTTCAAGTGCAATCTA
>DWIA01000436.1:0-10786 GCA_018248195.1 Archon apollinus
AACCGTTTCCGTGGTAGCCCCTCTAATAATATTAGTAGATTCTTAAAGACAAAGAATGTCAGTTGTTTTATTATTTTATCTTGCAAATTTAAAAGGATTACAGTATCTTCTATTTTACTAATATTATAAGTATTTAAAAGATTAAATGAAAGTACTAGTAGTAAAATGAAACTCACCGACTGCCATGAAGGCAATAAAACAAATTTTCCAAATCATGTTTTCCGCGTGTTGTTCGCTATGAAGTCGTATGTCAACTGAAGATTTAACTGTCTTAGGTGACTATATATAACGCCGTGTGTGGTTGACTAACAAAAGTGAACCTATTATGGCAGCAGTGGATAGGAATATCGTACAATTTGTAAGGTAGGTGTAATAGATTGCAATTTTTAAGAATCGTTAAAGAATATAAAAAAATCTTTATAAAAACGACATTGTTTTTTTTTGGATTTTAGACTTTTTTAATGAGACACGTTTGTAATAAAAAAAGGTCATACTTTTTATGTAATATTAAATTAGTGAATATAGACTAAATAATAACTTACTGTTTATAGAATTACTTGTAAATAAACATAACCGTCGGAAAAGAATGTTCTTTTAATGCATTAATTATATGAATCATCTGACTGGTCTTGATTTCTTTGTACGCAACTATGTTATTCTGTATTAGGAAAATGTGTTTTTTTTATAATCACGTTAGAGATAAACAATTTTATATACTGTATACTTTAAAATTAATTAAGATGCAGGTATCCATTTAGTAATTAGTATTTAAAATAGTTCAACAGTAGATTGCACGCCTTAACTTTCACAGAGCGCGAGTGGCTTGGCGTAGATCACCGGTATAATTGTTGCTTTACCACGAGCAACAATTTACCTACATTTATACACATATAGGTAAAATATATTTATCTATATTTTAATTTGGTAAAGAGAAATCTCGTGAAGAAACTAACATTTGTAAGAAATATTTAAAAGAATGAGACGATATGTGAAGTCCGGCAACCCCTAACCGGAGAAGCGGTGGCGGATTATTTCTGACTGCAAAAATTCTTTTCAACATGAGGCTTGTGTCGAGCCAGGCCAGCACTGAACTATTTATAGGCTTTTCTTTTACTTAAAACAGTAAAGGCAATATGATATGTTAATGATTTCCTCATGACTTGTTCTTAGTCATTTTCCCGTTATAGAAGTTAAGACTAAACCGGCAGGAAACGCTCACTGCTCGGCGAGGTGGTTGTAACAACTGTTGTTTTAGCGACACTTCTTTTTACAAACACCACTAGTGTGATTTATTGCTTTTCCTAATCCCAGTTCATTACCCCTGTATCGTGAGTGCGTTTGACAAACATGTGTTTTTCCATAAATTTTGCCGCCAGCTGGGTTTTGACCCAGGTCCCACAAAGTAGTAGTCAGGTACACTGATGACTAAGTCACGCAGTCGCGAAACACAAGGACCAGTAATGCTTGTTTTATCTGAAAAAAAAAATTCCTAATAAAGCATGGGGTTTTAAAATACATTCAAAATACGGATAGAAAATAGGGTTTGATTCTCTATACCAGCTATACTCTAAGTGTTCCGTGGAGCCCTGAGTCTCCGCGAAGCCTTTCTGGGGGGTCCACGAAAATTGGTACTGATCATAATTAATAAATAAGGCTCCAGAGGAAAAAATCGTAAAAAGTTTAATAAAGAATTACAAATAAATGAAATCAATGTTTGATTATTCTAGGGTTCCGTGAAATACTCCGCTTCCCAAAAGGGTTCCGTAGCCAAAAAAGTTTGAGAACCGCTGCTCTGGCTGTTTGTCGTGTGTTGGCGGCGGAGACGAATTTACGAACGTCTCTCGTAACGATGATGTTGTCAAAATGCTGTATTATCGGAACTTCCGTAAGATGGCGGAATAACTATCTCAAATGTGCCAGTGACGGGCGGATTCGTGGCCGTAGAACCAGATGTCTGCACTCCATGCATTCCTAACTATTCTACTCATCTAATATATTTGAGGTGCCTCTTCCGCCATCCGTCGGATGCTATAAAATTGGACACGGGATGGGATGGGTTGGTATAGTTTTGTCCAAACGGTAACTGGGCATATTAATTTTATTAAACAACATTGAGTTCCAGAATAGTCCACCGGCCGCTGCGACAGCTTAACGACTGTATAGTACGTGGAGCTCGGTTGACCCCAAGCGCTTTTCCATAGTGTATTATCTACGCTTCTCTCACTTGATAGTGCGGGTTATCTGCACTACAACAAGTTTAAATAAAATTCGAAGCCATCACTAAAATTAAAGAATCGCTTTCGGTATACAAAACGCTCTAACTATCGAATATTGATTACACGGGGTGGACGACCGCGTGGCCTTAGTAAAAATACTTGAAAAATACGGGGCTACGCGGGTTTTGGGTTCGAATACATTTTGAATCACATATTGTTGGCTTTCGGGTCTAGGTGTATTGTGATTGTCCCCGTGTCTCTGACACTGCTATAACATTGGAGGTAGGCTAGCTTAACTAAAATGTTATCATGTCATGAGCGTTGCTTCAGGTTTGCTGGTGGTAGGATTTCTATGCAGGAATCCGTCTAGGTAGGTACCACCCCAGTTATTCTGCAGTGAAACGGTAGTGTGCAAACATTACTGTGTTTCGGTTTGAAGGGTACTGAGAGCTAGCGTAATTACTTGGCATATGAGACTTAAAAGCTGATGTCTCAAGGTGATGAGCGCAGTCTAGTGCCAGACAGAAATGTTCTGGGTGACAGCATTTTTATGGGCAGACGTTGCACTTACCATCAGGTGAACGTTTTGTTCGTCTTGCAACTTTCTTCTATAAAAAATTACAAATAAGGCGCGGGCAGATTAGGACTAACAAGTGCCTCTATGTTTGAGCGTACACTCGTGGCACTATAATGTCTTCTGCGCGGTTGATAACCTCTGTAAGTATTTGGAGGTCGTCGCCATGGTTGAATCGGTCAGGATGACTTAGTCGTAATTAAGTAATGTACTGATTTTGTTACAAAAATTGCGCAGTAGTGTATTTGTTTTGATGTAACGTCTTCTACATTTTCCTTCGTAAGTACCCCAGTTGATCAACCTGAATATTACGAAATTACGTCTTAACAATACTTTTGTTAGAAAAGAGGATATGCAGATCAATTATAATAAACTTTAACAAACGTTCTGAAGTGCTTCTTATATTTACGCGAATAAAACACATTTAATAAAACTATATATTTACTAATTTTATGGCGTTTATTTTATACTTTTTATTTCCCGACCTTTGGAGTCCTTTACAGCACGTCACTCGAAACGTCGAGGTTTTATTAAACGTTCTGAAACTCTGATTTTATTATAAAACTTATAAATAGCGGAAAATATAATTATCATAATCAGCCCCGCGGTTTCAGACGAGCTGTAATAAGTAAGGGGGGCAGCACGATCGGGGAAGGACTACGCTTCACAGCAATATGCCCTCCTCCTGGCCCATTATCGACCACGAATTCTGTCGGAAGATATCAAATGCCCAGTATACATAAGAGCCAGTGTATGCGAAAACACAGAGGCACTCACTGGTCCTAACTTGCCCGCACCTGCACCGACCCTGATTCGATAAGAGTCGAGGTAGGCTAGGATGCAGTGTCAGAGACACGGTGAGAATCACAAAACAACGAGAATCAAATTTGTGTTATTGTGCAAATAACGGCTCTGGCTGGGATTCGAAACCAACCATGGTGGTGTAGTAGTTAGGTACACCGACTACTAGGCCACGCTGTATATAAGTGTAAATAAACAGCATAACGATTTTTTTTTATTGGAGAGGGGGCAAACGAGTAAACTGCTAATGGTAAGTGATCACCGCTTCCCACGAACATTCGCAATACTAGCCGAATTCTGGGTGCGTCATTGGCCTTTGAGGAAGGAGTATGCTCTTTTCTTAAAGGTCCCTTAGTCATATCAGTCCGGAAAAACCGCTGGCGGCAGCCGATTCCATAGTTGTCGTGCGTGGGAGAAAATTGGCAAAAAACAATGCTCCGCTTGAAATGGTAAGTAACAAAAATTGGAGGCATAATTATTGTCAACGAGAAATTAGATCTCAATCGTCAGTTGCGACCAATTAGCATCGGGTCGATTGGACGCTCGTAACTCCTACTTCTCTTCTAAATTGTGCTTCTTCTTTCAGTGCTACACTACACAGCCAGTGTCTCATACGAGTAGATCCCATAATATCATGACTGAATTTTGCAAGAGCTATTCTATAAATGTTTTGCAATATATATTATTTTTTTAAAAATATTTATAATATATGACAGCGTAAAATAGCAGCATCAGGCTACTGCGATTTGTTGTCAGTGCTTTCTCATGACTACCGGTGTCGTTAGTACTTCCAACGAACTTTTACTGGTGGTAGGATTCGTGTACAGGAATCCGTCTAGGTAGGTGTCACCACAGTGCCAGTAATTCTGCCGTGGTATTCGGAATAACAACCAGATCCGAAGACCAACTGTTGTCTTTGGCTGAAATTCGAACCGGGACCCGCGGCGTAGAAATCAAGTTTTTATGGTAGCGAGACGTGCAAATCGTTCACCTGATGGTAAGTTCAACGTCTGCCCATTACAAATGCTGTGGTAACCAGAGCATTTCTGTGTGGTACCGCACTGCGCTCGTCACTCTGAGACATCATTTTTTAAGTCTCAAATACCCAGTGATTACCCTAGCTGACAGTGCCCTTCAAACCGAAACACAGTAATGCTTGCACAACATTACTTCACGGCAGAGTAACTGGCCCTGCGGTGGTGCCTACCTCGACGAATTTCAGCACAGGAATTCTACCACCAGTATTACTCTGACCATTAGGCCACGCGTTCGTGAATTTCCCTTGTCGCATATTGAGCTTGGTCTCTGTAGCATTATAGTATCTCCTGCACAGTTCATAACTTCCAAGTAATTGGGGTTTTCGCCGTTGTCAATAATCGGCCAAAAGGACATCAACATGTTGGTATCTATTGGCCCGCAATGACCACTTGCCTTCAGTAGAATATGTATGCGGTGGTTAACCACCCTTACTAAAACAAAAACATTTGACTCAAAAAGTTATTTTCCCATATTTCATTTTACGTGTAATTCATAATTTAGATAAATTATGTTTCATTTTATCAAAATCCGTAAATTAACTTTAAAATTGTATAATAAATGAAATGTTGTCATTTCTATATATATCAACAGTGTATAATACATAAAGTTTAAAATATTTCATAAAGATGAAATATCCAAAATCAGTTGAGCACGATTCCTGTTAAACAAAATTCATCTTTGACTGTACGTCATTAAGATTTCAACTTGTATCCACCGTTGTGTCTGGATGCGCAGAAATAATAAGGAAAACGATATTTTAATTATTCAGATAACCATAAATTTCGTTAATATTTCATTCAAACCGCACAACGAGGAAGACGCGTTAAAGGTGAAATAAAATAATGTTTGTTCCTAAAAAAAACTGTCGTGTTCTGCATCTATTTGTGCATATTGTTTATAGCTTCAGTTCATTCCCAAGACGATTCCAGCGAGGAAACTATTCTTTATGCGTCCCTGACGTGGGAAATGGAAAGGAGCACTCCAGACCAAAATGGTATCGCACGTCTAATTCCAGAGGATATTATGTACAACGGGTACAATAAAATAGAAGAACCTACTGTAAAACCAATTAATTTCCGTAACTTATAAAATTATATAATCATTTTATGAAAATTGTGTTGTTTTACTGTGTGACCCTTGAGTTGTGAACCTTTTTCAATGTTCTTATTGAGTTCAAATAACGTTTAGCTTAGTGATGGTTTTTATATTAGAACTTATATATTTTGCATTATACCGCTTATTATAATTTTAATTCTTAAATTATTATATTAATCCCACTGAAATTTAAAAAATATAATTTATCTATGATGACTGATGATTGACTGTTGTACTCTTTTTATTAAGCTTAAAAACCTTTAACCAAAGTATATATTAACACAGTTAAACTGAGAACTTTGAATTGTAATAAACACGAAGTTCACATAATAATATAGAATTGTCAATTATTTTATCCTGCTTTATTTCTTTTATTGACTTTATAACGTCTGTTTGATACGTTGATGTAAAAACCTTAAACTAGAGGTACTTCAACGTAATACTAACATAATCACGTAGTTTCTTTATCATCATCGTCAACTTTATCTTCTCAGTCGTTCACTGCAGCACATGTGCCTCCAAAGAGTTAGTCATTGCCGCAATCACCAGGCCTAGCAGGCAGATTGCAGAGTATACTAGTAACTGTACGTGTAACTGATCTGGTATAATTTTTATGTGGCACGTTTGAAATGGTTATTCTACCATCTGTCAGAAGTCACGTAATTTTTAAGTTTAGTTTATGGAGTGTAGAGGTAAGGAGGAACGACTTGCATAGGTTTTCAACTGAAAAAGTGTCCGACATAATGTACAGATTAAGGGGTCGAAGAATTACCGAAAAAGCGCTAATGCAGCGAAAAGTATGACCTGAATTTATGTATTTAGTATTAGATGAAGTGAAGTAAGTTAAAAGAAATTAAAAAAAAAATAAAAGTATTTGTATCAATTAGAGTTGCTGATAAAAGTACTATAATTAAAAAGTCAATTGATAGTTGTGTAGTGTGTGTGGAAAAGTGAGAGAAGTGCAATGGACGTTAATGCGGTATAACCCAAAAACTTGTACTACTCTACTTCTTTCCGATGAGACATGAAATTTATATTTTTTTTTCAAAATAGCGTCTTTACAGACCGGATTTTGAAATTGTCGAACTTTTTAAAATTTTTATTCTTCATCAAAATTAATGATTACGACATAATTTTGAACATTACATCTACCGTTAATGGGGCAAAATAAACAAAAAGTTTAAAGTTAATGTTTTCGTTTAAAAAATACTTTATTTTAAAGCTTTTCATAAAAACTATGTTTGCGCCATCTGTCGACAATCTGTTTAACTAAGATGCACGACTGCTGTCGGTAGGAGTTGTTTACATTCTTGAAAGAATGTAGAAAGCGCCATCTGTTGACAATATGTTAATATATGTTAACTAACAAATTGCCAATCAGTGACTGATCACGATACTGTGCGAAATATTCGCACGGGTCAGCTAGTTGTACCATAACTGGAGTCTAACAAAAAAATAATTAAAGTTCATTGAAAACAATTTAAAATTGTATCGTAGTAAATATTAAGAAAGCTATTCTAATTTAAGCTATTAGCAATGTTACATATATTTAAGTAGTAAAGCTACGCTGTGGGTTTTATCACATACATATGTACAAGAGTCGGCCCAGAGGAGTAAGAAACAAGAAGAAGGGGACTAAATTGAAATTTTTCGAAGTCAGTAATTAGGTCTCCTTTTCTCTTTATTGACCAAATGAAAAGCAGCAGCGTACCTCCTCGGAGGAGTACAACCCATTTGAAAAATGCAGTGTGGCTTTCCCACGTATTTCATCTTAAAAGCATCACAGTAGTGGCGTATGTAACGTAACAGGCGATGATGTCTTTGATTGCCTTCGTTAGTATTATTGCAAAATGATCAAAAAACAGCGACTGAAAGTAAATCATTCCAAGCGTTTTAAATTTGACGCGGCACCCTCCTTTCTCCGTTGATGTCGCAGAAATTGACAGTGGGGAAATAAATAGAACAGCTAGCATCCGATAGACGCCGGAATTACCAGTTCGCAAAAAATATGAGACGTAGTATCGACACCGAAGTCCCTTGTCTCGGTGCTCAGTGAAAAAGACTTACGGTCATTACATAATACAAAAGCAGCCAATGAAAATTAGAGAAAATAATGTTGCGATTTATTTTGTTTTTCTTGTCCAGTTTAGTGTCCCGTTTAGAAAAGATGTCAATTATTTTCCTCGATATTGTAGACACACAGCCAGCAGCTGGTATCGTACGTACCATTTAAGTCAGTTTGCTAAATTCATATGGACAAAGAATATAACGTTACTACGCAGTGTAAACGTCCATAACCCTTCCATCCATTTTATCCGCATCTTGCAAATGCTTTGTAACCTCTTCTTCCTAAAATGATTCCTCAGTAAGTATAGATAAAGGTGCTACAGTTATCACTTGTTAGATTAGGTGAACAGTATGTCCGTTTATCATCACTACTTATAGAATAAAAAATTTAGTCAGGTCGGGTATGAGAACATCATGATGAAGTCTATCAAATGTGTTCTGGGTAGAAAGCCCAGCCAAAAATATGTTGGTGTAAGTTTCCACATTATTAGATATTATTGATGTCTGTAACTCCACTTTCGATACTTTCTCAGCGGGTATTGCATCAGCATTACATTAGACACGTCCAAGGACGAGTATCTTCGTTTTGGTGTACACTTGCGTCACTGTAATAAATATTGCGCAGTTGACAGCTCTGTACAACTGTTAGTGCCGGACTTGAACAGGGCTATGAAATATCTTTCTAAATCTATACATACCCGTAAGAGGCATCAAAGATATATTATTTTAAACCTTTGTGATAAAATTAACTTGTCTGTGTATTAATTCATATGAGTATTAGTAATTCAATCTGGCACACCGAAGCACTCCATGTACTTGCTATAGTTGGTAACCAGGCCCGGGGCAGGACAGTATGCCCATTCTGTTTTATAGGCCAAAATGTGTTATTTTACCACACTATACATTGTTTGTTCAATTAGATCATGTCAAGGAACTAAAAGATTTAGTTGCAGTATCAAAAAATACACACAGGATTACCTTTTTATATCGTCAAAAATTTGCATACCTAAGCTCGTTGCTCATTCATACCTGCTTTAAAGTAGAAATGATTTACCAGTGTGACAGTACTTCCAGTCTTATGCAAATTTCCTCCTAGCTTTGTTCAGTGTCCATCAGTATCGATAGTAAACATATTTTTTAAATCTACGCAAACAGATTATACTCTCTTTATTATATTACTTTTACATACGTTGCTTATAGATATTCATGTAACACTTTAATAGCTCCTATCGTATTCAATGCTCGAGCTAAGTCGACTTTATCTCGCAGACATAATACGATAGTTTATTTTACGTGTACGTCCAACTGCGTACTTCTTAGCACGAATAGAGGGAATGATAACAAGACGAAACACAAATCTTTGTATTGAGTTTTATGGTTTGTAGGCATCTATTCACTGATAATAATTAAAAGCAGATGAAGTTGTAATTGCAAGCGACGCATTACTCTAATTTCGGTGTGAAATAATTTAAAATGTACAGTCTTAAAAAGAAACCTCGAGTGAAATTTGATGTGTTTGTGTTGCTAGTACTTACTGCTGCAGTTCAAGCTGAAATTAGTGGACTGTTGAGTGAAGAGAATAAAGATAGTTCAATAGAAAATGAGATGTTCAGTCGAGAAGATTTGGACGTGATGGATACGACCGATGTGAGCGCGAAAAATCCAAGACAAACGCTTAAAAATGACTTGATGTCTTTGTTTGAAAGGGAAGTGCGGTTTGTGGTTGCTCTTTTGCCGTCAGAAACTTTAGAAGACAAATATGGACAAACAACTCCACAACATCCCGATGATTAAAAGTAACCAGTACCTTTTTATTATTTAATACTACTTATTTTTAGGTTATTAGATATAATCTGTGCTACATATGATCTTGTAAGTGAATGTGGAATTTAAACTTTAAATAAATGTTAGTGATTTTCTATATGATCCTTTATTGTTGTATTAATTTTGTGTAAAATATACTAATATCTTTATTGCGATGAATATAACCCTTGAACTCCGAAGGGATATTAAACCTAACCTGTTATAGATTATCATATTGATTCGACGTACTTGTATCGTATCGTGCAATTATGTGATAAATTCAGATCAGTTTTATTGGTATCATAATAACTTTCAAAGTAAAGAAAGTCCAGAATCGGTTCATATTGTTATAAAGATTGCCTCGGAGCTTACTTATCATTAGACTCTTAGGTTTTTAATATACAATGAACGATATGACTTTATTACCTTAATAGTTCATAATTCTTGCCTGAAGAATTATACAAAAAAAAAATAACTACATACATCGTACACTGAATTGCTAGTGTCCATAGCTTCCTGCATTATCTTGATCAGTTGCTTGCAGTAGTTTAATTATAGAATGCCTAAAACATTTAACTTGTAGACAAATGCATTCTGGGTCTCAATTTTTTGTTACATGGAACAGGGATGAATGCAACAATCAAACATCGTCTAGCAGTAGGCATGAATACAATGAAGCTATATTAATATAAAATATTTTTAAGACCTACAATTTGCCCCTGCCGACTTAGATCCCCTTATTCATTGCATGTAAGAATTCAGACACCAGCCACTAAGTAATCTATTGGGAATATACTAATATTCGCCACGCGTGACAGACTTATATTAGACATAGCTTTGAACTGGCAGGCTGGATGTAGCCAAGACAACAACCTAAAACAGTGTTTCATAATCATCTTGCAAGATGTTTAGCAGAACCTTTGTTTAGCAGAATACTACTGCAGTAGTATTCTGCTAAACAAAGGTTTTATCGACTTAACCCGCCTTGCGAACAGAGTCGCTTTCGTAAAGAGTGCTTGATCTAATTAGTAAACATGACTTACAGAAAAACTCTTATCTGAGTTTGTGAATTCAGACTATATACCTCCCCAGGGCCAGTTATTCTGACGTGAGGCAGTGGTGTGCAAACATTACTGTATTTCGGTTTGAAGGGCACTGTGAGCTAGCATAAACACTGGGCATTTGTAACTTA
>DWIA01000437.1:0-10773 GCA_018248195.1 Archon apollinus
CAGAGTCACGGTGGAGATGCTGAAAGCTGGACAGGGCGTGGTAGCTAGTCAGCTGTACCGCCTTTTTAACCTTTGCTAGAGGAGCGGCAATGTACCAGGAGACTAGTGCAAGGCCGTTATCGTACCACTTTATAAAGGAAAAGGGTCACAGCAAGACTGCAAGAACTACTGAGGCATTAGCTTGCTCAGCATCGTCAGCAAATTGTATGCAGAGGTTTTGATTAGGAGAGTGATGAATGAAACTGAAGAGAAGATATGGGATGTGCAAGCGGGATTCAGGAAAGGAATGAGATGTATGGATCAGAGAGAAGGTGCTTTTTTAAATCTACAATTCATAATTCTCTCGTCCCAAAACGACAAAAACCTCTTTGATAAAAGCAACACTTCTTCACAATTGAACAAGTAATAACAATAACTAACAAATCGTCATACAGATAACACAGTAACCGAAATACGCGCAGTTATTTGCCGGATTGTTGACGTAAATTGAAGTATGATTTTGTCTAATCAGAAAAGCAGAAAAGAATAACATAACACCATAATTCCAAATCACGAAAATATTTTTAAAAATATATATGCGATTGGGTCTAGGATGATAAATCGCTGTAGCATAGTAAAACCCTATTCCCTTTTGCCTTTAGGACTCTCACGTGGTATTCAGCCAGAGAGACTGATGCATGTAAATTATTTCATGCACTTGTTGTAAGCATTATAAATGGAGGAATACTGTCGCACCATGAATGTAAAACATGAACTCGCCACTTTCCACCTGTCCTCGAGGCTAGGGTCAAGCTGGTGGTAGTAACTAAATCATTGTCACGAAAAATGCACTTTGCGTGACTCTTCAATGAGTCCAAAGCTGCTAGTTGATATTTAGCAGCACCAGTCCAAATGTGGCAGCAGTAGTCTATAGCCGGCCGTACCATAGTAACCTTAATTAGCGATCCTTTACTATGTTCAAGGTCTTGAACAGTCCCGCAGTGAAGAACCACCGCACTTTCGCAAGGAATCCTAGCATCTATATTTTTGTTTATTTTTCAACTTTCCTTATAGACTCAATGAAAAGCCCATAGCTAAATCGTCATCGCAATGTCGACTTCTAATAACTGAAGACGGTCGATGTACTCCGACGATTCATTCTGAAAAGCAGAAGCCAAGGTGATGTGTATGGTAAATTTATTTAAATATTTGTTATTCGTAAACATAATCATTATCATAGTAAGCTACTATGATATATAAATGTTTGTATGTTTATCATCGTCATCATGATTTCTACCCATCACAAGTCCACTGATTGCCACAAAACACGGTCGTGAGCTACATACATAAACTGACTTCCCGCAATACCATGCAGGTCATAACTTTTTCTAGTTGGGGGCTGCCCTACGTTTCGTTTGCCATTTAAGAATATTTCTTACCCAGTTGTAATATATTCTACGAAGTATATGGCCGGCCCCTAAATTGTTGATTCTTAGGGCTATATCAGTTACTCTTGTTCTGCTGCAGATATCATCGTTACGGATTCTATCTCTCTTCATCTCTTTCCATAGCTCGTTGAGCGACTTTGAACTTCTTCATGCAGACTGTGGTGACGGGATCCGTCATAGTTCCGTTTGTTATTACTACAATAAATACTTGACGACCAATATAAAAGAACCTGCACGCATTGATATACGTTTCATAGCAAAAGACATACATATGCTATAAAAAAACAAAGGAAAATTATCGCAAGTGCCCAGTCCAATCCATCCATCAAAATATAGAAATTTATGGAGAATGTCGGGCGAGGTAAAACGAACGCTTTGAATTTATGAGACATATTTTTTTTAATTAAAAAGAATATGCCATCGTTCATGCAAATCCCCTGACTCTAAAGTAGCGAAAATATACAAAATGACGTGATGTCATATTGTTATAGCACCAAAATGAACCTAACCAAATAAATATTTAAATAATGTAAACATCAATAATGAATATGTTATTTTTACCTCTTGTTTTTTAAAAGCCTATAAAAGTTCACTCCTGGACAAAGGCCACTCGCAAGTTGGAAGGATTAGCCGTAATCGGCACGCTTGGCAGGCGGATTGGCGATCGCAGTACCAGATACTTTGCACCTGAGACGCTGCTGCTCGTCATTAGTCAGGGTAATTTAGGTCTGACATAATAGAGACGGTTATTCCGCCATCCATTACATGAATAAATCTGCTTCACGGGATAAGTTCCACGATCGCACACAATACTAGCGTAAGTAGCATTGTAACGATTCGTTGTTTCGTATGGTGGGTGAAGAGTGCCAAAGAGCCAAGTGCCAAAAGGCTATTATGTAGGGTATGAACTACGAAACATAATGTCGACAGTTCGAGCCCGCCATTGGACTATTGTCGTAAGTTTTGTCCTAAGACAAGCTCGGCGTGATAAGAGGTACAGTTTAAGCTTCATTTGAGTGATTAACATATACAATGATATTAACAATATGTCAATAGCATTACTAGTATTAATTTGAAATTACAACCGAGTGCCCGATGGTTGCACTTACTAAAATAAAAAAATATAATAAAATGAAACTTACTTTTTAAAGTATTTTCCAACAAAAATTTAAGTAAAAATTATGTGAAATTCATGAGAGTAAATAAAGGTACCACAACAAAACTCAGTTAAACAAAATACAAGCTTATTACAACAGAGCCCTCCAAGAATTGGTATCTTATGGGCTGTTAACACATCTGAAACATTTTACGTATTGACGCTGTGGTAGGTACGGTATTTGATACCAGTAAATGTACTTAGTGTATACAATTAAGCTTATATTTAATATTGCATCGTCATTAGAAAGAAATAACAGTGTATACTACATGCCATAACCTATACAAATAAATAAAATTTAAGTATCTGTTTGTAATTTTAAAATAACAGTTTTTTACTAAATGCATATCTCTATATATAAAACAATGTATGGTTAGTTACATCATTTATAACTCAAGAACCGGTAGACCGATATTTCTGATGTTGCATTTTTTTAGCTTTGTCTGCGCCCCGAATAACAGAATAACTATTAAAACATAAAAAACATGACCCAGCTATGTACTAAATTATTTTTTTCATACATTTCCCGCTCACCAATTTTTACCGTTATTGCGTTTGTAAGTCAAACGGTAAGCCGACTTTGAAGATGTTCACTTTGTGAGGTTATCAAATTTGTTATTTATAATAGCTTCAATATGTAATTTTGTACTGTGTGACTAATTTTGCAGTGTTATTTACACAAAGTAAGTTTCTATAGTGTTCTGAATAGAATTTTGGATTGGTTCTATGCAAAAACTTTAGCATTAAATATCACAAATGTTATAATCTTTAATCTGCATGTCTGTATTTGAGTATCAGTTTTTTAACCATGCACGCACGCCCACACGGCACACGCATGCAAGCGCGCACGCTTACACGCAGGCACTTAATCTCGTTGTGATATGAACTTCGGACGTCTTTGAGCTTTCTCATTCGGCCTGTAGTAAATAACCACGTTTCGAGTACGTATGTCATCTGGTAAACACGCACTGACTGTTGACTTTTTTATTAAGACATTGAGGTATATTCGACGAGAAACTATGAAGTAGTTTCCTGAATGCTGTCCAGACGAGTTCGATCTGTCGATTGACTTCTTGGTCGAAGATGGACTCACCGAGTCGGACAATCGATCTTAGATATACAAATTCGTCGACGACTTTGAGCGTAATGCTCCTAACATCAACCGGTATAAGTGTGACATTCGTCTTGTTAATGGTCATAGTACGACCTACTCGTTGAAATCGCTATTGAAGTTGTTGACCATAGTACTGAGGTTTTCCAGCGATTCCGCCTTTATGACTATAGCGTCAGCAAATAGAAGGTGAAAAATATGTCTGCTATTGCTGTTAATCCCGTATCCTTTTATGTCCAGTAGCTTGAAGACATCGTCCAATGCAGCGGTGTAGAGTTTTGGGGATATAACATCGCCCTGTCTTACACCTTTCTGAAATTGGTTCGGTTTCGTACTCTGTTGCTGTATAAGGATAGCTATCGCAGCTTTGCTGTACTAACGGGCGGAATCAAAGACTTTCTCATAGTTCATATACGCCAGACATATTGGCAAATTATACTCTTCGGTCATCTGCATAATCTGGCGAAGAGTAATAATGTGGTATATGATACTTAAAGCCTTTTCGGAATTCCGGCTTGTTTGAGGTTAGAAACCGTCAAGTCTGCTCGTAAGACGATTCGTAATGACTCTAGAACACAGCACGACGACGAGGATAAGTAGCAAAAAAAGGTCTATAGTTATTCAGAAGATCATTATCGGCTTTCCTCAAGAAGACCACACAACTTCTTCTCCTAGTTGCCGGCGGGGTGCCGCCAGATGTCGGAATTAACAGATTTTGAAGGAATAAATTCATTACTTTAACTTAATGAATCTTTATTTGATAATACTTGTAGACTCCTGAGCTCCATTCAGTGGATATTATTTATATTTATTTTTTGCCAAATATAAGTAAACATCATCGCTATGATACAGTAGGTGTAATATTATAATATTAAATTTAATCTTATGTTGCAAGAGAACATTTGTGTATTCCAAAAATTAATTTCGCGCTTGTTCGAGATGTGACTGGTAAATATTTGCATTTCTGTAAGCAAATAACAAACATCATTGCATAAAATTGAACGTACGATGACAAATGAATCGAAAATTTGTATGTATCTAAACATAAAAGAAATAATACGCATATAGTGGAGGTAGTTCCAATAAATAGATATTAATAGGCCATATATATAAGTCAAATATATGACGAAGAGTTTACAAGCGAATTATAACTTTATCCTTTCGTTTCACACTACACATGTGCTACGTGAGTTTTCAACTTAGAGCCCCATAATATATTAAATAGTTTGTGCAACCACAATGTTAGCGAATTATGCGTATCGACGCCGTACGCCGTATCGAAAACCAACTATTTTATAATGGCACATGTTCATTTATAATTTACAATAAAACATCTTCATTGATTCAGTAAATTCAGCCATAAGGCGATGAATTTTGCCACAAAATGGTTAATATAGGTTTTACAATGAAATCCTAAAAAAAGTACAGTGTTTTTTCCTTAAAAAAACATTGTCATTAGGATTTTTTGTATCGCTGTATTTGATGTATCGTGGGTATATTTAACAGACATTAATGGCAGATACAAACTGACATTTATTGGCACAATTAGTCACACCCAGAACTAGTCTCTGCCATAAAAATATTTGCACCATGCGGGAATCAAACCCGTGTCCCAAAGCGCAGACGCCAATAGCTTACCTTTTGTTAACTAACGAGCCGTGACGTTTCTTTTTATTAAATAGAACATTAGGAAACATGTAATAATCTTACAATGATAAATTAAAAATATGTAATCAATGAAACTTAGTAGTTAAGTTTCATAGACACATACGGCTAAATTTTTTGGAGAAACTGAGACGAGTAGGTTGTTAAGACAACAGCTATTGGATATATAATATATCCTAAGACATCGTACCGTCGACGTCTGTCGACCTTGTTGCCATTCTAGCAAGTCGCTGAGTATATATTCATATTTCCGATTATTCGGCGCTTTTTAACTCTTCTAACCTATACATACACAATCTCGGAACCAGGATTCTTCATCAGAAGCTTGCTCTGAAGTATATTCTCGTGAATTGAAAACTGTCCCATCTTAATGTTTTTCCCGAAGGCCGTGCTCGAAAATGAATAAAATACGAAATCTATGTATCCGACCAGGTGCGGCAATTTTCACGAATTAATATCAAATCTCCCGTATTCAGTGAATATATTTCGAGTTCAGTATTATGAAGAACCTTTCTAACCCAGTGTTAGAGATAAAAGGAATACCCACATAACACCCAAACACAAAAATTAACAATATATGAGTTAAAAACATATTGTTTACGGCCGCCATTTAAATTCAAGACATAACACTTTTTAATATACGCAAAACCAACCAACCCTACGCCAACGTAAGTGTGGACAGTGTAGTGATTTTCTAGACTAACCTACTCATTTTCTAGGATCTGGTCACCGATTAGCATCAGAAAATTTTGAAGTCAACGTTGGCTTCTACGCTATAAAAAGACACACTGTTTAATTTAATATTCAAAGAGGACTTGTAGATAATTATTTCCTGTTAGAAGGCTTTATCAGTAGCCAGGTAGACAGAAACTATAATTTAAAGGCAAAAACACAATTTGAAGCTTGTATGTATACATACTTTCATTCATTTAATGATATCGTCAAAAACAATCGAAATCATCGTGTCCTGTACCTGACGTTTCATATTGCTGACGTGGTTGAGCTGTAGCTTACGTGACTAAGCCAACTATTGCTAGTATATTACAGTAAAACACTATGCGTTTATGTTAATGCGGAAATTTAAAATGACGTACATAAAACAAATGATTTGTAACTTGAAGCGAAGTTGTATAAGTATTATAAAAGAAATTCTACTTTATTACTCATAAATCCTTTAATGTATATAAAAATGTCAAGCATAAATTACATCATAATTTTAGTTATTCTCTCTTTTATTCTGAAATTTCTTCTCTTTTAAACTTCAGTTTTAATAAATATAAATATAAGTTTTACATATGTTGCATTAAATTGTAGTTAAGAATTAAATTTATTGTTTCTTTCAAATGCGTATATTAGTTTTTACTAATTTTCTGTGATATTATTAGGCATGTTCTGTAATATAATATACTCTGTTACAGAATTACAGTTTTTTAAGTAGATATAACCTTACGTACTTGATGTAAACTTCATAATGTATTTTAACATTAACGCATCACGACCAGGTCGAAGACTTTTAAGGAAAAGTCAAGTCAGAAGCATCCGCAACCGACGTGCTTGTATGAAAACGCTCATTAAAGTGGAAGTAGCAAAAAATGTGTGTCAGGATCGTAGGAAATTGAAAGTTATGCACTCTGCCTACGCCAATGAGAAAGGGGCGAGACTGTAGATCTGTATGTATTTTTAAAAATAAGTTTGAAAACTACAACCCGACTACTTAAAAATCGCTCTCCAAAAAGTATTAAACAAAAAATATTCTTATTTTACATAATTTTACACAAAATATTCAATATTTGTAATTTAATAAGTAAACAACATACATATACATTTTAGCCATGGTCGTGTGTTTGCCTTGTCTAAGAATTACTTACTACTGTTATAATGTATTGTAGTACCAAACAAAATACTTTTATGTTACCACCCCGTAGGATAAGGTGGCATATAGCCGACCACGGTTATTTCATGCTTTTTAGAGAGAGATTTTGAAGAAGCCGGGTTTTAGTTTTTAAACTCAATTAAATTATATTGGGTTTTATTTTCTAATAATGTATGTGGAGTGCCGCTTTATAACTTATTTGGTTTCACCATCATCATATGAAATGTTCAAATGATGCCCTGTCATTTGATATATCCAACATCTATAATATTTTTAATTTATATATTTTCTCTAGAGGGCGCGATATTGTATTTAGTGTGAAATCACATAACCTATAACCAACGGACGATCAAAACTTCTAGCGATAGCTTCTAACGATATCTCATTTGTCAAATTATGATAAGTAGTTTAAAAGTTATGCGGGAACTGATGAACATACATACTTACATAAATACGGGGTGAAATCAACCCAACACACAAATGAACACAACAAATGAAAAAGCCATACAATTAGATGTGTAATTTTATATTATTCGATTATTATATTACACATCTAAAATATTTAGGGTTTTACAAAATTAGACTGCAGATCGATTATAAAATTTATTCCATGTGTTATTACTGACATTCTTCGAAAATTACTTTTTATTTATGCACAGTAGATTTTTAATACAACTTGAAGAAAAACAATATCTTCCATGTTTCATATTTCATTTTTTTATAACAGTCAAACAATTTTCTACATCACATAATGTAAGTATTGAAAGAGCTTGCTCTCAAAATCTCTTTATCTTCATACAAAATCAACTATCCTATACTATTGTGTCATAAATTGACGAATTGTATTATCATCGTCATTTCGTGCCCCAAAACCCAGTTTAGCCACAAAATATTGAGCTTAAATTCAGTATATAATGAAGAATCTGACAACTAAACTGATAACAACATTCAGTGGAGCTGGAAGGATAGCGTTTAGAACATTTGGTCAAGTTTTGATGCCATCACCACAAAACCGAAAAAAGTTGGTCTGCTTATACTGAAATATACGCCAGTCCTAAGCGTATTTTGTGGTGTATTAGGTAAAAAAGTTACACATCTGAGAGCTGTCAATCTTGCAAATATATATAAAAACTTACGTAGCAATGAGCTTAAAATAATTGTAGACGTGGAGTTGTCATTAGATCCAACCACTGCCGATCTTATAGCATAGGCCTTAAGGTATCTGTATTTGTATTAATACTTTAAAGAAACATAGAGGCTATAATATTTCCTGCGCATATTACTACTTTTGGTTGTTAACCATTCAATTTTATCGTCTTTATTAAATCTGTCCAACTGTACTACTATTCAGAAGTGACGGGAGTTTCGAACTCTATATTCACATATACTCTCCAATAACAGGCTTTCATCCTTCACCCATCATAAGGCACATATCCTCTAAAAGTCTTCGGGCACATGATGTGATAATATTATTTTTTTTACAGACGAAAGTGACGAGACGAGCAAATCATTCACCTTATTCAAGGTGTTTCGTAATTCATATAACATGCCCACGATTACCCATGCTACTTTTATTCGATATTCACAATGGTGATGGTTCAATGACAAAATTAAATACTAAAAATTTCCATACAAAACTTTACAATTATGTTTTATGTCAAACTTTACACAACCCTAGCTCAGAACGTCGTTGCTCTGAACCAGATAAATTCATAATACGTTTTCCATTCCATTAAGTTATGGAATATAGAATAGAATTAATGGTACTCTAGTAGCTATTTATAAAGTCAGAAGAAATCGGCATCATACTAACATATTTACTTCGTAAAACTTCGTTACCTCGATCAGCTGTAAAACAGGGTAGACACCTATGAATTTTAAGCAAATTCTTTAAGACCTCATATCTCCCACGGCTGTGAAGCTTATTATATTTTTTCGTACTTATACACATCGGCCCTAAGCCCTGCCTGCCGGGATGTATTGGACATTTTGAAACACCTCGTAGACATACTGCACGGTTGACACTTTCTCAAAGTTACTGCTGTTGACACCGTGGTCAAAGCTTATAAGTACACATTTTCTTCGTAATTAATATTACTGAGGAAACTTTAGTAACATAAATGTAATTTAATACAGCACCGCAATGCTTTGTCTCGCACTCAAGTCAACCCATGCGCAATTCCTTTTGTGCAATTTTAATTAATGGATTCTTGTCTTCACACGTTGTCATTAGAACAATTACCAGAATGCGTTTATTATAATTAAATCTTTCACTAGCCTTATTTTTCATCTTCTTATTGCAACATTGAGGTGCTCTATTCACGAGTAAAGTTATGAATATCGATTAAAAATGGGTTTTGAATTCAAGGATCCAACCCAGCTCACTCACGTATTATTAATTACGTCTACTTATTTATTGAAAATGAATTATCTGGCCTATATTTGCAGGTTTTTTTTGAAACTTTTACACAGCCATCGATCAGAAGCTATGAGATATTCCAGGCATTTACTGTATTGGGCTTTACGACACACACAGTTCGAGTCTATGTCGATCTCGCTGAAAATTAGCGCTGTAACATCACAGCCGGCTATCACTAATCGAAAACCATTGTGCGGCAATGCTGCATCTCAGATAATTAGTGATATTTTTGATAATATAGCTATATTACTGTTGATTTCGTTTTATGTGAATATTTTTTTTAATTTTATTCTTTGACTTGTCTTTTTTGTTTTTTTTTTATATGTTTTCTTTTAATCATTTTATTGATTGTCAGATCCAGTGAATAAATAATTTTCCTTGCTTTTTTTTGTTAACCTGCTTAATAAATAAAAATATTTCTAATATATGTTAAGCCCGCCAACACACGGACTCTTCTTATCTCCATCCTCCTCATCATCATCATCTCTCTTCTTCTTACCTCCATCTCATCTTATTACCTCCATCACCCTCAGCGAATGAGAGGAGGCCTGTGCTCGGCAGTAGGACACTAATAGACTGAAACTTTACTTTTTTACACGTTATAAACAATACCAACATCAAACTAATGGTAACTCCTATGCACGAATCCGTCTAGGCAAGTACCACCCCAGTGTCAATTATTCTGGCGTGAAACAGTAGTGTGCAAACATTATTGCGTTTCGGTTTGAAGGGTACTGAGAGCTAGCGTAACTACTGGGCATATGAGCCTTAAGAGCTGATGTCTCACGGTGACGGGCGCATTGTGGTGCCACACAGTAATATTCTGGGTGACATAGCATTTGTTATGGGCAGACGGTTGCACTGACCATGAATGTTTTGCTCGTGTCGTCAGTTTCTTCCATGAAAAAAGTAGTTACAATACGATTG
The DNA here is from genome assembly GCA_018248195.1 of Archon apollinus. Classification (NCBI taxonomy): domain Eukaryota; kingdom Metazoa; phylum Arthropoda; class Insecta; order Lepidoptera; family Papilionidae; genus Archon; species Archon apollinus. The sequence continues at coordinate 10,579 of DWIA01000437.1, forward strand.
ACTTTTATACAACGCAATCACAACAATCATTACAACAACTAATACTATCAATTCTTTTTAAAATTGTCGTCACACAGTGCAGTTTCACGATTTACTCACCATTCTGATTAACTTGAAATAGTATTGTACACTTATTTATATATTTCGTAATCAAAAATAATTACGACGAATGTAGTGTTACCAGTAGTATGTAAC
>DWIA01000438.1:0-10770 GCA_018248195.1 Archon apollinus
TAGATATACAAAAATAATGAAGTTAGAAAAAATCTCACAGAGAAAATTTCACACTAGACGAACTATTTTGCATCGGGACTCGTATTGGACTTTACAACCAGCACTGGAAATAACTTTTATTATAGCGTCTTAAAGTTTAATAACATACTTTATGTTTTTGCGTCAACAATAACCTAAATCCTACTAATATTTTAAATGTTTTTAAATGATTTTTGAATTTTTCTTCCTCAATCATTCGAAAGCCGCGGAACGGATGAGAAAAATATGTAGAAACTAAAACATAAATACTGAAATAATATATAGAATACTCTTTATAACTCTAATACTATTAATAATAATAAATAATCATAGACATTCCCGGGACCGGGAGCGGAGCGCATGTAGTCAGTAATAAAATAAAATTTCAAGTGTTATAACATAATTACGAATTGCTGTAGATTATTATCAAAGTCTGTTACAGTTGTTGTTGTTTCCAAATGGAAAATGTTTTTCAATAACAAATTCCAAAATAAAGTCCAACAAGTATATTTAATACTCTCGAAGCTCTGAATATGTAAACGAGATTTAACGTGAAACAGTGTCATATGGTGGGTGTGTGTGAAATAAAGATTAAAATAGAACTCGCCAACGCGTGATCCCGTGCGGTTGGAATGGTGCCGGTGCGCGGGAGTGAGTCGCCAATTATTTATAGTGCGACCGTGTAAATCACACTTGTTGTAATATACAAAAGGATGTTTTTTTATAGAAGTAAGCGATGGTACGTGCCAACAGTTCACTCGATAGTAAGTGCGAGGCTCGTCCATAGCAGATGCAATTTCACTCCAAACTTTAACCTGGACAGGTCAGTGTCGTCACCCTGACACATCAGTTTTTATGTCTAAGATCAGAAGGTCGCTTACGCGCTTCATTAAAATCAACTTATTACGAAATAGCAATTTTTTTAAGCAATCAACTTTTCTTCAACCGTGCGTATTTCAGATATAAATTACACATACACACTTAGACCCGAGAAAAGCTAATTGTAGTGTATCGACTTCTGCACAGTACGTATATTTGTATTAAGTCGATCCCGCAACCGCTCAAAATTCAATTGCACCGTCACCAAACCAACCGAGATAATTAAAGTCAATGAATGGTAAAAAAAGAATCATAGATGAAGAATAAAATTTATTTGTGCCGATGTACATGAAAAGAATTTAAGTGAATGTGTATTTATAACATCTGTATATCAGCTATTATACAAGTCTACTTCTAATTAAAAGTATTGGCATGTGTTTTTTTTTAAGATAAGTAGTAAGTAGTAGTAGTAAGTTAAAATTACTTTGATTTGAATTGATTTTTGTGTATAAATACATTAATGGTTCAAGTCAAAGACGTTGACCCTAGAATGTAAACTGTGGGTATCGGTGTAGGTTGTACAATAACTAAGCCTATGTTTGGCACAATGTCTAGTGGTAAAATGTAATTAAATCATAGTATTATATCATTATTAAAGAGTAAAAAAGAAAAGAGTAATTTATTTATGATGATAGAGTATAAAATTTAATAAGTGCCACACTCAGCGACGACGGTTAAAGCGGAGGTTTTGAACCTTCTGAGGCTCTTGGCTCGCACCTCTTGTTATTAGGATATCATACTATTAGTTAAGATGGGTCGGAGTGCAGCGTTGCAGCGGGCGGCGTCGCGAAGCCGAGTTATTGCCAGCAGCAACAAAGTATTATCTACTCGCGAGTCTCTTCCGATAATGCTGAGAAAGCCGTCGGGCTAACAGCGTTCTACGCTATGCATGAAATAAATTAATAATTAAAATATAGTGCATAAGAGACGAATATTTGATTTAAAAAAATCATTTATCTGAAATTTTAATTAATATTTGAATAAAATACTTATTTACAGTAACTATGACTTTTTTAGTATTTGTAACATTTAATATAACAAAACTGTTATACTGTTACTGAATACAATTTCGATTGTTACATACATGTTGACGAGCATATAGTACAGATGTAACATACTGGTGAAATTCAATTTGAAACACAAGGTCGACTCCTTAAAAAAAATTTGTTAAAAAAAATGTTTAATTTCTTCTCTCAACGGAATAAGTTACTATACCTAGAGAAAACTTTCACTAAAATAAAGTACTTTCCCGGCAGGCGGATTACGTATTTTCCTTATTGAGAAACTATTCAAATTATGAACGTATAACAGGTGAACATTTGTAACAATATTATTATTATCACAACGAAAGGTTTTAACGTCAACGTTTCTCCAGAAATCAGTTTTAGTTGTATTACTCGTAAAGCGCCTAAAACGCTCAAGGCATGCTTTCATATTCAGAATGACAGTTAATAGTATGCGTTAAATTACTAATTTGATACTTAACTGTTTAGTTTTCTTAATTATCTTCAGTCCATCTTCGCAAGTCCACTGCTGAATAAAGTATGGTCCTGACCCGGCATCATATAAGGCTTCATATAAAATAGGTACTTCTGAGATGAATCTGCCTATTGATTTAGAAAGAGTCTTAAATGTATGACGAGTGCTTGATTTCGATAATTCTGATTTCGAGAGGGAGAGTGTTCCAAAGAAGAACAGATTGTACAGGGAAGGATAAATGGAATAGGGTAGAGCTCATAGCCTTTCTTGAGGCTATCACATCCAATAGCCTTCTAAATCAGTTAAGTACCCCTTTCACCGTAGCTGAAGGTTATTAGATGAATAAAGATGTATATTATGATTATACTTATTGTAAGGAGTTAAGTAGGAAGGGAGAGGAGAATTCAGAATAGAATAAAGGGAAGTGTGTGCATGCAAACTTCGGCAATGACAAATAACTAGTAGGGTCATAAGTTCTGTCACATCCTTAGTTTTAATAAAATTTCGAATACTGCACAGACATTGTTGATTTCTGTGCCGTATTCTTTGAATAAGGAACTTTTGCGAAATTTAATATAATTTAAAAACAAATAAATTTTATTCCATTTAAAAAACTGGAGTGGAACGCAAAAGGAAAGCAGCTGAGTTTTTATATTTCTGCAAATTTGGAATAACGCTGCGGTTCGTATATCGTACTATCAAACGAATTAGTAAAGATTTTAACTTTGAAGACCGTAAAAGGAGCTGCCGACATCGAACGGTTAGGTCACCAGCGGTCATCAACTCTGTGTGGGCGCGAATCCAATATATTCCCGTCCACAAGTAAAAAAAAAATTAGCCCTTCAATAGGGTTTACGCAGAACTAGATACTTCAAAATAGTACTAAATGAAGACTTTAGAATTTATATTAAGACGCTTATCTTAATAAGCGTCTTAATATAAATTAGGCCCAAGAGATCCCGAGCTTTGTTAAGGCGGTAACGCAGGAAAAAATACCGCCAAATCCTTTCTTCAGACTAAAAAAAAATTTAAGTCGAAGAAAGTTACTACAAACGAAATGATAAAGTATATGCCCACAATAATGAAGACGCAAGCAGGAGTATCCCGAGAATCTAATGTGGGGATTATCCTTAATTATTTATGGTTTGTCTCGAAGTCTCGTTTTCAGGCCTAACTGAGGTGTTTTTCTGTGAAAAGGGTGTGAAAACTAGCACTTCTGTGTATCGAAATACCGTTTTTACAGACGTGGAACCCCTTTCTCAACCAATGATAAAAATACACTGGGTATTCCAAAACGATTTAGCGCCATCTCATCGGACAGCAAACACGCAAAACTGACTTATCGCCCATGAAACTGACTTCATTAGGCACGACGAGTGGCCCTCTTCCAGCCCAGACTTAAACCCGTTGGATTACAATATAAGAAAGCCTGCGCTAAACCTCACCAGAAGTTGGAGTCTCTTAAAACATCCCTTATTAAAGCAGTGGCTGATATAGACATGAATATTGAGGCGTCGACTGCCTCACCTCGGAGGCTGAGGGTCTGTATTCAAAATCAAGGAGGGCATTACGAATATCTTTAATCCAATTTTAAACTAAATTTAGCTACTTGTGTTTTCAAATATATTTTATATACAAACAAAAGAAGTACAATTTAATTAATAAAGTGTTTCTGACAGAACTTATGACCCGACTAGGTAAATAGCCACATTAATTGAGATCGATAAGTCACATAGTCATACTTTCGAAGAAAGAAAATGTATCGAACGCAGTTATTTAAAGACAGTCATATTTATTGAGCAGATCTGCATTCAGATAAAAATAGCACACACAACCATAGTCAATAAGAGGGAAACTTAAAGTGTGCATAAGCATAGTTTTGGCCCTACACAAGAGGAATTCGTTCAGGCAGTAGAGTGTCCGCTGGGTACCGTTGTTCCGCTGTTCACGAGACATGATAGACTCTTTTGTTTGTACAGATGCAAGTCACTGTCATAAAGAACATAAAAACGATTCTGTGTAATGATATTAATAAATACTGAAAACAACGAAACAGATAGAATATCTCCTTGAAGAACACCAGCATGTATGTCACAAGCTTGATGAAAACTCATCAAACCGGACCGACTGCTGACGCCCTCTAAGATAAGTTGAGAACCAATCCATCGCTTCAGGTGAAATCATAAAATGAGAAAGGATAGTCAGTATGATATCGTGACTGATATTATTAAAGGCTTTCGAAAATTTTACCAAAACAAACACTTTAGTATCCTCCATGCTCGCCTTTACACCAATGCTTTTCAATTGTTGCAATGGGTAAACTGAGATAGCTGTTTATGCACATGCTCGAGTACACTGGAGAAGAAGGGAAGAAGAAATATTGGTCAGAAGTTATTGGGTAAAGAATTTGGATTCTTGGGCAAAGGAATAACGAAGGCCTTGCGCCACAGTAAAGGAAAAAATCTAGAATCCAGGGAGATCTTAGAAAATTAATTTTATTCCATTTATAATCATGGATTTCCGTAGAGTAACGCCTAAATGGCACTAGAACGTCAAAACGTGGTTGTTTGCTGGTTCCGAGGAATTTCCAGATATCAGCAGATAAAGAGATATTACTTATAATTATCCAGTTTTTCTCACATAAATCTTTTTAAACTTACCGAAAGCACGTCTCATAGCTATTTGGACCCCTCTTCCCATCAAAGGACATCTAATAAGATCTTGGAAGATTCTACATTATCAAGTATCGGCGAGGCAAACGATTTTAGCATGTTGGATTTTATCTTCGCTTAAGTTGTGAATTAAAAAGCTGGTGAGTTTTTTGTCTGTTACCTTTCTTTTTCAGTGTTGTTATTACCATATCCATACTTAACTAAAAAAAAAACAATCGATGTATAGCATATAACGATGTATATTTCAATATATCATTCTTAGATCGATGTTTTTTTTAAAGCAAGATAATTAAGATCTAGGGGGTGTACCCCTAGATCTTAATAATCTCTCAGTCACTAAGGACCATCAACGACGGGCCCCTCTCCTCAGACTGACTCTTACAGTACTACTGCCTTAATTTGTCACGACACACTGCAAAGCGATTTTTAATTCACAAAAAAATAATCCTCGCGCCGAATAGAAACTGAACTACTTAAACTGAGTTAACGGCTTCCCCATAAATAACCAAAAAGTTGAAGGCTAAAAGTTGTGCCAACATAACCGCTGGACCTGGATGTATGTTAATATAATGAAATGGACACTAGCCGCTGAGCCGAATCTGTAGTTTACGTCAGTGCTAAACCTCTGTAACGAAGCGAGTCCTACGCCCTGCCGTTTTGCCAATAGCGTGATATGACGGATGAACTAGGCGAGTCACCGTTATAGTACGTCAGTGCAGAATCCCACGAGGTGAGTTTTGTATAAACTCGCCTAGGAAGTCAATGCGCACAGTCTTACGTTTACCCCGGACTCGAGTCGTGAGTTCCGCGCATGGGCGTAGCGGTAGCTGCTAGGCCTAGCGAACCGAGATTTCTGCAGTTAACGTGTAGGGGTTCTATGTACATCTGAACACATCGTTATTGGATTACACAAGTGAGTAACGATCCAAAAGCAAAGTTCATCTGGCACTATTGCAGAGAATCCCGGACGTCAGTCTGAATGAGATAAGGATGGCACTCAAACAACTTAAATACGTATCTAAAGGGATAATGCTATAACGAGGAAGCTTCTGAAGCAGGTGGAAAACCCATACTTATAGTCCTTTAGAAATTAGTAGCATCAGTCTTTCCGCCCGATTACAATGTTACCATTGCGTTACCACCTAAAACTACATCGCTACTTACAATCTGGTGGCATCTTAGTTAAGCACTGGCTTAATATTATTAAATAAAAGGAAAAATTAAACACAGAGTAGAGGAATAACCTTTATATTCATTTCTTTTCATAGTTTCACTCTTAACTATGCACTTAAGGCTACGTTACACCGTGTGCGGCACTTCCAACGTCATGTGACATTGTCTGCATACAACAAGCAAATAGAAAAACTATTTAAACGTTCAATTCATATTTGAATCATTTGACTGGAATTTCAAAAATAGACTATCGGTACAAACAATGACAAATGTTCGTGGATTTTTTTATTGGTCTCAAGTACTCGAGTACTTTTTAAGACATCCGGTTTCGAAGGACCATCGCAAAAAAAAAATACAACGGATAAACAAAAGCACACTTTATACTTAGTAGGTACTATATTATAATAATTACAAAAAAAACTAATACAATTAGCTTTGTCATTTTATATCAGATTTAGAAAAATTATATCCATATTATTTTATAAGGAATTTGTAGATTGAAGTAAAGTCAGTTACTCAATGAACTTATTTAAGTCTCATTTTTTACAAAACTTTTTTTTATAATGCAACCGGATGTCAGTGCAAAAAATATAATTTTCAGTTTACATCAAGTCTCAGAAAAAGTTCTTATAGAGCTACAGGTATTCGTTTGCAATTTAATTAACATATAGTAGCTTATAACGTTCAACGTGTATGTATATCTCAAACAACTGCAAGTCAAATGTGTACCATTAATACGAGAACATTTAAACAGCGCGGTTAGACCTCAATAATAACTGTGGCATGTAGAATTTGACAAATATTTTCATTCAAAACTTCAACATCATTAAAAAACTTACCACTTATTAATATCATCTAAAAACCCTTTGAATCCTTTTGATCACTATAGAGAGGTATTTTCGATATACATTTTTTTTGTCAATCTTATTGGAAACCTTCTAAGAGAATTTTAAAGAATACAATGACTCAAGTACTGACTCACAATCTCGATTTTCGTTCACGCATCAATAGATTCTCGCTCATATCGTCGATTAGTAAAGAAAAATATTTAGTAAATTGTACTATTTACAAGGCTTGCACTGTCAGAATTTTTAATACATTGGTAACACTAATTGATTACAAAGAAAGCTATAAAAAACTATTAAATTCGAATTGTGATGATAAACGAAATATAGTGCATGAACAGAATTGTTATTATTGCTGTGACAACATCAGTTCATTATCTCAACACACGGTATCTGTTTTAATTTATACGCTATACTGTTAAAATATACAACTCCTTTGTCATTTTTTTTGAAGCTCGTAAAGTAGGTAACGCCTACCTATTTTTAATAAAACAATTATCGTTCAATATAAAAAAAATCGGAAACACTAACTGTTACTAACATAATATAATCATTCAAAACATATCATAAATCTGCCGTGTAATAATAATTAAAGCAAAACTTAAGCAAACAAAAATCTAAAAAAAAATCTCATATATTTAATGTTACAAAAACACCTAATTCACGAATACTTAAGTTATCGTTTCGTACACAAAATATGTCATTTGTTCCTTAAGCTATTACTACACATTCACCGCAAGGGTTCAGCAGTACTGACTTATCGAAATACGGCCAACCGGCGGCGGATCCCTAATAACTTGTAAACACTTATCACATCACAGATCAATACAAATCTGGCGAGACTGAGTGAATCATATTACCTTTTTTGGAGGTTAGTTTGACGTAGACCACATCATGTAAGTCCTGAATATAAATTCAAAGGAGGTGCATTACCCTTGAAAATTATCCGTCACAAAATTTAAACCAGCCTTCTTAACATATATTGTTATGCATATGGGAATTTATAGTTTTTTTTTTTTTAATATAAAAAGATGATGAAACTATGCAATTGTACTTCTCAATGCGACTAGTAATGGAATTCCCAACGACATTTAAATACACTTTATGGCCATTCTTTACATATATATAATAATGTTATTCTAATTTTATAATGAAGATATCACTCCTAACAGTGACCTACAATTTCAAATTTCTTACGTATGTAATTTTACAGGAAGGTAAGTGAAATAGATACGTTAAAATTAACGCACAACCAAGACAACGAATTTCCAAGTTAAGAGAATTTAACGTTTGGAACGAAATATGCCCGAGTTGTTATACATAACAACTCATACTTCGTGCAACGCATATTTCGTGTAGAAACAAATCTGCAAAGGTATTAAACCGACAAAAGTAATTTTTTGTCTTGCTTTGCACCTCGACAATTTAAAATTAACGGGTCCTCATAAAAATAAATCGAGCAATGACGACGATGCACGACGGTTCGACCAAGGTGAAGTAATAAAAATACTACTCACGCAGGATGTGTTAAAAAATGATTGCCAACTCACACGACTAATATTGTTCGTTTACATCATTAGCCACTCTGTTACTAAAGTTTATTAAAAAAAATGTCTAAAATATAATTCGATTCTTAAAAATGACAGCACGAATATATTTTTTATTTAATTATATTTAGAACGATATTGAATTGCAACGCATTTCGTAAAAGTCGACAAGGGAAATGCCAGAAACATCGCATGGCCTCCGATCGATGGCGGAATAACTATCACCATTATGCTAGACCTAAGTTATCCTGAGCGGTGACGGGCAGAAGCGTCTAAGGTGCTAAGTGTCAAGTGTACATGTGTGATCGCCAATTTGCCTGTCAAGCGTGATGATTTCTGCAAATCATCGCAGCTTAGGAGAGGCCTATATCCAACAGTGAACTTTTACAGGCTGGTCAAGAAGAAAAAGCTTATCTAACATTCAAAATATATATAAAAAAATACCTTTCTTTTAAAAACTTACGGCCGACAGTTTTAACCTCGTTGTTTTTAAAAATTATGTATGTATTAACATATCACATAGATCCAGGATTACCTGGACCTTTAAAGATAATACAAATTATAAATGGGGTTTATTTTCGCTAATGTTGGTAATGTTTTAATACTTTGCAGAGTTTTTTTTAATATTCTTAGATCTTCATAGACTTTACTTTAATATTTTTCAGTTGCGATATAAATGAACTCAATAAAAATAAAAATGTTATGTTAAATAGTACTCGTATCATTTAGCGATCTGTTTTTGGTTATTGTAATTATATAACAAATCATTTCATAGATGAAAAAATAATTAAATTCTTATTGCAATATTTATTAACTTCAAAATCTGATGCTGATTAATTTATCCCTTAGTCACCTCTTACAACATACCACGTCATAAAATTGTGTAATAGTTACTCACATGTACACTACACATAACAATTCTTTCACGGCATAATTTATTTAATATCAATCACTAAAATAAAATATCACTAAAACTCTCATAAAATATCGCCAAAACTAAATTTTCATATTAAGATCTGTGAAGTCTATGTACTAATTATAATATGACCATGTATTGTTACCGATGAAGAAGTAGAACCAGCTCGCGATAGCTCACTTGATTACATAGAACATGTCCTCTTTCATATGTCACCTTTGTCTAATATTATAAAATCAAATATTACTTTTGGCTTTTTCTAGAAGGATGACTAGTAGAAAAAAACAACATTCACGTCGTTTGGTCCTATGAGCACTAACGAACCGTGTTCAGTGGGAAGCCATTCAATGCTTATCGATGTTTTGTTCTATATAGTCTGAAGGCTCATTTCTGCATGCAATATACAATGATATTTTCTGTTGCTAATGTAACAGTTTTAAAAGATACAAATAATTACTTCGGAGTAATATTTTTTAAGATTTTTTCATTATACATATTACGTATATATAAAATGAATGTGCTATTTTTGATAAGTACATATATTACTAGCTATCAAATATTATTAGCTATTCTAACATATATCATATTTACCACGTGCTTAATGGAGAAGGTAAACATCGTGAGGAAACCTACATGTCTGAAAAATAAAAATATTTCGAGGACATGTGAAGTCCGCCAACCCGCGTGGCGGAACCTGCCCGGCTCCAAAACCCTCTCAGAAATTAGAGGAGGCCTGTGCTCAGCAGTGGGACATTAATAGGCTGAAACTTTATGTAGTACGAAGAAAATGTAGATGCTATTTGAAATTACCTTATTCTGTAAAAAATTATAAAATGTGAATCGTGAAAGTTAATTTAAATAATCAAAATAATAATTGAAGTTATATCACATACAACATGTAGACATTTTTGATGAAGGAATATTTTGAGAAAATATATTTCCAACATTTACGAGTTTCATATGAGATATTAAAGTTGTAACATTAAAAGACTCTGTTAGGCAGTAATTTGATCGACATCAATTAAGTAGCCATTTAAATGGTAATGGTTTAATTCCGTCTAGGTAGGTACCACCCCAGGGCCCGATATTCTGCCGTGAAGCAACTTTACTGTTTTTCGGTTTGAAGGGCACTGTGAGCTAGCGTTATCACTGGGCATTTGAGACTTAAGAGCTGATGTCTTTGGGTGACGGGCGTAGTCTAGTGTCACACAGATACGTTCTGCGCAACATCTGTTATGGGC
>DWIA01000439.1:0-10767 GCA_018248195.1 Archon apollinus
TAGCTTGTATACTCCTGCATCTTGTAGAGGGATATTACACTTGACAGATGGTAAAAACTGACTTATCTTTTTCGGCGACTTGAAAAATGTTCTTATAGAAGCCCGCTTCAAGATATAGCCAATCTTGTCTGTGACTGCTCTGACATATGGTAGTACAGCAGGTACACGCTCGACTGTGGCCGGCTTCACTCGGTTCCTGTGACGTAGGCGAGGTATCCGAAGCTTGTTGTCTTGCAAATCTTGCTTGACATGCTGAAGTTCGGGTTCGGTGAAGATGTTTCTTGTCACAGATGCCTTGTACTCTCTGAAACATAGATTTTCCTACGGTAGCTAACTGTGATGGATGATGGTGGTTTCCCACTTTTTGTTACTTCTGGTATGGGTAGAGTTTTTAGGAGGCTTATCTAGTGTGACATTGTAAGTTCCCTGCCTCTTTGACATCAGCAGCAATGAGATTTTGCGTTGAGACTTTCAAATATTATCTAGAGAGACATCTTCTAGTACTTCCAGAAGTTATTCACTACGCAACATTACAGTGCCTTAATTATCAGGCACCGAATGAGTCTGTCTATCTTTATTTGCTGAAGTAATTAACTCAAAGAAGAAATGAGATCCTTTCGGCTTTAAGTGAGTAAGGAAGATTATTATTTAAAAAGTTACATTAACACAAGGAATGAAGTCTGGTTGCACGACTACTTCAAAATGCAAAGCAAGCACCCGGCCGCTATGCTAGCTAGCTTGGCTTAACTACAGCTTCTATCTTGTCCAGCAAAAGTTTATCGATAACATTAAATTTATCTCTTTATTAGCAACGTTTGCCCTACTATACGGATTACAGAATACGAAGTATATGTATTTATGTGTGTGGTAAATCCTGACACACTAGCAAATTAGATGGAATAATTGGAGCTGTAGTCGTACAGTAATCCAACAATACACAAATTACTGGCATTAAGTTCTGTGTTGTGATAACTATCTTGTTGTTAACGGTGTTGTGACTACCTTGTTTTCTCCGGTTAGCCCAACTTGTCGCAACCAAACCACATCGCATTAGTCTTAATTAAGACATTGTATTAGATTATGAAAGCAGATATGAGCAAGAGTTTTTTTTTTTTTGTTTTTGCAAACACTCAGGTGACATAGCCGAGCGATTAACTTCCGCGATGCAAGATGCAGATGCATTTTGTCATGTTCTTTACTTCTGTAAAAGGGTTAAAAAATCTTTTGCATTTATTTTGCTTGTTCCTGTGAATATTTGAAATTTAACAAAGTAGTAACGCTAACGCTAACATATAAACATTTTACGGAGAATTATTTCGTTTAAATCGTTTGTTGAGTCTGTCTGAATATTCTAATCCTTGAAAACTAATTACAGTTGTGACGACGTACAAAATGCACTTCACTATGAATTTCAAAGACAAATATTTGGTTTCAAATGTGACAGAACAGACTTTATGTTTACCATCAGGTGAACTATTGGTTCGTCTCGTCACTTTTTTTAATAAAATGTGCGTGTTAAAAATGTTATAACCGCATTAGACAGACAGAGGTCAATATAACAATCTCAGCTATGACAATCTTTACGAACAAAACGGTGAAGAACAGCAGTGTTTAAAATAGCGACTCACGTATCAGGATGTAATCACCACCGCCAATGGATATCCACAGTACTAGAGGAATTTCGGGTTCCTTTTCGGCTTTGGACAAATGTGTAGGCTCTTTAATTGAAGATTCCTACGTCGCATTGGCCCAGAAAGCGTCAGCAAGCGGTAGCAGATTCCACAAAGTGGTCATGATTGGCTGAAAATCCCTTTGAAAAGCTCATAGGGGTGGAATGCCAACCATCAAGGTTTTTGAGTTTTGCTGCAATGTGCTATAGTGAAACTCGGCGAATGGAATCTGTTATTAGCTTTGATACCATTGTCTATTATTCATCAAAAATTTAAACAATCTTTTCTCAATACCATAAAAATATATTAATTCGTCATGTTTTATAGGAGGGTAATATTATGTGGGACTACGGTTTCCCAAAGCTTAAATATGACTTACAACTAGTTTAAATATTTTCTTGGTATTTTTCTCACACCAAATTCAATTAGTATTTGTTAATAATTGTTGGATACTGTAAATTTATGGTAACTAAGCTATTATTTACTTAGTATTTGAACAATAAATGAATAGAACTCAAACACAGATAAAAGATAAACGTCAGCTTGCATAAACTATAGCAATGTCACAATTGGGTTAAATTATCTGCGCCGTTATTGAAATATGTTATTATTATTTAAGTATTATTACGACATTAATTCAATTGGTAGACCTCCTGTGCAGGAATCCGCTTGAGTAGGTACCACTGTAACGTCAATTATTGAGCAGTAAAACGGTGCAATGTAAATACTATTGTGTTTCGGATTTAAGAGCACTGAAGTAATGTTACAGTGTTATTAAAGGGCATCTGTGAATTAAGATTTCCGAACCAATGAGTCATGTGTTGACAATATAAAATAAAGCCAGCGTAGTACGGTATTATGCAGAAGGTACTTCTGGGTGATATTGCACGTGGCATTTACCAACAGATGAATAATACGTTTTTCTCGTCACTTACTTCCATAAAAAATAAAAGGTAAAAAGTATTGTTCTTTGGATGATTATAAACACAATCATTTTATTTTAGTTTTCAAAATTTATGCTGAATAAAGATATAAAATAGTATTAAAAGTAATCTGCGACCACCGAACGTGCCTCTTCTCATTTTTGAAATTTAATTGTCTTATTAAATCCATTGAATGCTTAAATAAATAAAGAGTTTTATAACGTTAAATAAATGGAAGTGACACAAAAATTACTAAAGTTAATAGATATCTATTCAAAGAGTTGAAACATTGTTATATTAGTCACGTGTGACTGACACCGTGAGATCAGCAGTTAGCCTGTACTTTATGTAAGGATATTCTTACTCTCGAGAGATAAAAAGAGCCCCGCATATATACAATGACCAACAATTTAATTACCACTACTAATAACTGATTGTTTATAACACGCAATAACAGTACGTACAATTTAATTAAAATGCCCTAACAATATTGAAATAAAATAACATATTTAATTAACTGTACAAATAATTCAACTCTGTTGTGACATTCCCAGTGTTTGTGTAAGTTGACTTCACACCTTTAATTGTGTTTGAGTTTTCTTAACGGGTCTGTTAAATCGTCGTTCAAGCACTAAGTAAATAATTGTTTAATTACCATAAAGTTAGGATATTCAACAATTATTAAATTAATGTTAAACACGCATGTCTAGTCTTTGATATATAGAAGACTCCAAAAATATCCAGTTGTTAGTAATAATTAAACTTAAAGAAAAAAAACAACTCATATTTATTCACCATTTTTTTTTTTTGTTAAAATTTATGTTTTATGTAAATTATTTTACAAACCTGCTAAATTATTTCTAGATCTACATGGGTTGAATAACAAAGAATGTTGCTAGGTATTTACTCCACCCATTGATGACAAAGTGTACGTTTGTGACGTTGTACTTACGATCAGGTGAATGATTATCGAACGGACTCGTATCGTTATTTTTTTCTTAAAAAAATAATTTGCAGATGTGAGTTCCATAGGAAGAAAAGCATTAAAATATTTGATTGTCACATAAGCCAATTATGGCCTGCAAATTTATTACATACTAATAGTAATAAATTGATACAATCAAATTACAAATAATGATAAATAAACATTGAATGGTAAACTTTAGTGAAGTGTGTGTCCTTTTAAAAAATATTATAACTATGCCAAAATATAACAGACTGACAAAAAAAGAGATGTCACACTGACTATTTTTGACGACCGTGTGGACGCAGGTCCTGGGTTCGAATCCTGACACAAATTGTTGGCTTTTGTGTCTGGTTGTGTTGTGCATGTGAAACGTATCTCTGTAAAACGCACCCACGACACAGGAAGTATACTTCTGGGGGGCATCGTTTTTTTATTTAAAATAACTATCGTACATACGTATGTCTTTACAGTTATTTAGAATACCGTCAACAAGATTTAAATTAATATAACAACCCAATAATGACACGAACCAGTAACAATTCTTAGTTGTAGAAAGTCTTATTCATCATGTTTTAAAAGAAACAACTTTTTTTTATATATTATGTATTCAAAACATCTATTTAGCACTTGTTTTAAATTGCGAGCGTGATATATTGTAAAATGGATCTTTTGAGGTTAAGTAGATGTTAAATTTGTATTTTTGAACTGGGTTATAAAATTACATTCTTAGCGAACGATGTCATGTAACCGAACTACATGTCACAAAAACAAGAGTTTGGTTTTGGATCTTATAGTGTATCCCTGGATTAATGGTATGTAAATAGTATTAGTAACAGTAATTAGAGCAACTTGTTGTTTCATAAGAAAATTGCTTTTGATATTAATTTAAGCTACTTAGCCAAAAGTGGAAATTTTATTTAGGTTTATTTCTTTCTGCCTCTGTTATATTCGAGAGGGTCAATTTTGTATTTCGCCTTACTGTTATGAGTAGATAACGTTTTGTCATTAGTTGCGCAACCTAATATTTTACAAAAAGACTAATTGATATATTTTTTGTATTACCAAGCATTTTATTACGAGAAAATATATACTTTTTGGAATGTGAGTAACTTACGCAATGAGCAAGTTCATCATCACCTGATTGTAATGCATAAACAGCTCATAATAGCTGCTATGTCATTCAGAAACTTTAAGTTATCGCTCCGTGACTAACAGAAAGAGTAATTACTGGGCATTCTTGGGAGACTTCGTCACCCTTAGACTGATAATGTTCTCGGTAGCACAGTATTTATTATGGGCAGACGTTGCACTTACCATTACGTGAACTACACGCGCATCACCTTGTATCATTTAATAATCGACACATTGAAAATTAAAAAGAGTTTATCCTTTCAAATACTAGAAAAAATTATCTAATCTTTAAATAACTATATTTGCAAAAATAAAATTGGCAAGTAGAATTGTATGTTTTAAGTACAATTGTAAGGAACAAAATGCTAAAGCTATCTACGGTTTCTACACATCTAAAGGTTCACTAATATACTTTCAAACTATTATCGATCTATTATAAGCATACATTTATAAATACTAAAATGGAGACAAAAATATGCATAAAAAAAGATTTAATACTAGATAAAAAATCAATGTATGTATTAATTGGGCAAAAACGAATTTAGCCTCAGAATTATTTCATTATTGTGAGCTCAGTTGGCGCAGTGGCTAAGCGATTGGTCGTTGTTTCAATTCTGGCATGAAACATATTTGTATGGCTTGCAGTGAGTAGTTCCAAAGTGTGAATGTTTTTTAATCTATTTATATAATTAATATTTGTAGATTTCATATCAATAGCATTATGTTACGCTCGATCATATAGCCAGTAAGGTTACTTTAGATTTCGTAATTTAATAAATACTATAAAAAAATCTGTTATATGCGTGGAAATCGTTAATATATTAATAATTGACTTTATCTCCTTGAATTATATATTGATATAAAACTATAATGTTTTTTAACTTATGTAGCATACGTGTGCAACTCAGATGTAGCAGCTACATACCCACTGAAATTTATAAAGGAAACCAAAATTGCTGATGGTCACCGAGCAGTGAGATAATGTTGGCTTTCAGTGATGGATCAGCAACCGTAAAGGTTATTCAAACATTTATTTAATCGAATTGCAGGCATCAATGTAGTGGTGAACTGAAGTGGTGGACTGAATGCAGGTAATTATAAAGATACGAGTACCTATGTTCATCAGATGCACCATAATATCAGAGTCGTGACTTCATCTTTTAAATAACCTTTTCTTTTTTTCCATAGTTCTATTTATTTTTAATTTTTGAACTGTTCTATAGTACTTATTAGGAATAGATGAATAATAAATCAAAAATAAATAACATAAAACTGGTAACACTAGAGATAGTAGCTAGTTTAGTGGTGGTAGAATTCCTATGAAGGAATCCATCTGGGTAGGTACATGTGCAATGGCAGTTATTCTGTTGTCAAGCAGGAGCGTGCAAATATTACTGTGTTCGGTCTGAAGGGCATTGATACCAAGTGTAATTACTAGGCGTATGAGACTGAAGAACTGATATATTAGGTTACTGTTATATGAAGGTGAATAACGCAGTGTGGTGCCAAATGTATAAATGTTCTGGGTAACACAGTAGTGATAGTTAGTAGAATCAGGCGTTACTTTGCAAAAATTCATTAAAACAAATTTAGAAGGAAAATTACTTTGCTAAGATCCGCATGCAATTGAAGAAGAAGATGAATTGCATGCGGATCTTAGCAAAGTAATTTTCCTTCTAAATTTGACAGGAGTGATACCTACCTAGACGAATTCCTAAATGGGAATTCTATCACCAGGATCATGTATTTATCGTCAACAGGATTAAAATAATTAAAACTTCAAAACACAATTCTCAATTCTGAAAGAACTAGGTATTAGAAATAGTAATTCTATTTAGTTTTTTTTAATTGTAAAAATCATGGTATTTTATTAAAATGCTCTCTTAAAATGAAGTAGAGTCTAAATTTACATTTTGAACTCTATTATAAATGAATAGCTGCAGCAAACATTAGCTGGTGAGGACATGCAATGTCTATATTATACAAAAAAAACTAATCCTCGGATGAATGGTTTGTACATAGTATTAGTAACAGTAATTCAAGAAGTTTATTGTCTCTGTAACAAGATTTCTTCTGATATTAAGTTTATTTACGATACTACTTAGCCAAAAGTTTTCTTATTTAGGTTTATTTTTTTCTGCCTTTGTTACTTTCGAGGCGAAACATTTTTGTTGGTTTTCGAATCTGGTTGTGTTTTGTATGTTAAATTGATGTATGTAGAACGCACTCACGACATAAATAAATGATAATGTGGGGAATCGATATCCAAAAAAAAGGCCAGTTATTCTGCAGTGAAGCAGTAGTATGCAAATATTACTGTATTTCGACTTGAAGGGCACTGAGACCTATTGTAATCATTGAGCATATGAGACTTAAGAACTGATGTCTCAGGGTGAAAGGCGTAGTGTGGTGCCACATAGAAATGTTCTGGGTGACACAGCATCTGTTGTGGGCAGACGTTACACTTATAATCAGGTGAACGTTTTGCTCGTCTCGTAACATTATCTAATAATAAAAAACAAAGACTTTTGACCATCGTTTGACATCTGAGATGAATCGTGGGTTATACTGAAAATTATCGTTGCAGAAACTCGTTATGCAACGGCTATATTGTCAGCTGTTTTATTGTTAATAAACAGATATTTATTATTTACTATGTACCTTCTGGAATAACAGTACAGATACTTGTTAAAAATATACTTCCAACTTAGTCATATAGAATTGGTCAGAAAGGGAAGCCATTTAATATTGTTACTAACGAATCCTCATTTTCTGCGCTTAAATTTGTTTCCGACCGAGATGAAGCAGTAAATGACGATGAAATATGCCGAGTGCCCTCTTTAGGCGTAATTGTCTCACAAGTCAGGACGTAGCGTTTATTTTGTGGTTCTGATGAAGTGAGGTCAAGTGATTTGATTAAATACTGCCAAAAATAGACCTCACAACACTTTTGTTTTACTTTCAACTTTCACGCCGCGGATCTTGGGTTCGAATCACAGCTGGAGCCATAATTTGAGCAAAAACACAAATGGTGCGTTTTTAGGTCAGTTGGTATAGTGTGATTGTTGCTGTTTCTCTGTGACTGATCTATTTCCGATCCGGTTACATCGACCGCAGATAGCTTAAGACATGTGAGTTTCTCTGTGTTAACGAATTCACTTGTAATAGAGGCACTAAAATATATCCTGCGCAGTTTATAACTTTCGTTCGTATTCTTAAGTTATCACATTGATCAAAAATTGGTCAGGACGCCATCGACATCATCACCATTTCATGAAAACTTATATTTGGATTAAAAAAAACAGTTAATTTTGTCAAAGTAATAGCCCAAAGTGTAGAGTAAATCATATTTTTTTACGAAGCTTAAATAAACGTTAGCCGTTGTAGGTCAGTGGCTGGGCGGCTTAATTATTTTTCATGGGAGACAATGACGAGACGGAGAAAAAAATATATTTTGAGGACATGCGAAGTTCGCATACCGACACTAGAGCTGCGTGGCGGATTCTTTTTTGCTCCAAAACACTCGCAGAAATGAGAAGAGGCCTGTATCAGTGGGACATTTATAGGCTGTTACTTTTTATTGGATAATATTATCTTGGAGATATTACTAAATTTACAGCAAAAACTTTTAGACTAAATACTATATATATGGTATTTAGATATTTACATATATATATTTTGTATACATTTTTAATGCCCTGCAAAGCAACATTTTAGCGAACTTTACAGTATTAAAAAAAGGTAGACATATTGCATCCAATTTGTCTTGGGAGCCGTGCCTTGTCTCAGCTTAATTAAAAATTTGTCTACGTTAACGGACAACTTGGCATCGTTTTTAATATATCTAATCATTATGTAACTTTATTTTCTGACCTACTATTTTTTTACCGAATTAGTAAATAATATAAAAAATAACCTCCTTTGTTCTACTATTTTCTTTCGCTGGATGGCATTAAGATAATCAATCTGAACCTCTAAATATATTTCAGTATTATAATAGCGTTTCAAACCCATCAGATAAACAATACAGTTTCAAGAAATATGGGGATAATCAAAGCACAACCAGATCAGAAAACGAACAATTTGTGTTTATGCGCCAATGTTGCCTCCAGCTGGAATTCGGATCCAGAATCCGTGGAATAGTAGTCAGGCACTCTGCCCACTACGTCACGCGGTCGTCACACACAGCATGGAATCCATCCTATGACATCTACATCAATAGAATCCAAGCCGTTCAAAAGAGACTTTTGAGGTATTCGTAATAAAACTTGAGAAGTACGATTCCAGTTATGAAAGTAGATATCAACGTTATTATTTGCTACCACTAGAAGTGTGACAGTATATAGCGGATTACCTTTCTATCAGGTGTTGTACAAGAGGAATTAGATTGCCCCCAACTTCTATGTTGTTGTTCATTTTCAATTTTAAGTGCTGATTTACCACGTGCTCGGCGGTGAAGGAAAACATCGTGAGAAAACCTGCATGTCTAAGAAATAAAAAAAATAATTTGAGGACATGTGAAGTCCTCCAACCCGCATTCGAGCAGCGTGGCAGGCTCTTCCCAGCTCCAAAACCTTCTCAGAAATGAGAGGAGGCCTGTGCTCAGCAGTGGGACATTTACAGGCCGAAACTTTACTTTACTTTACTAAAACTTAATTGTCTGTTGTGGAGAGTGTGATTTAGAAAAAACTTAAAACATGTTTTGTAATATTTCAAGACTACAAGAAACGTCAGTCCCTATTAATTATATTAAAGTAGGTAACAGGATATTAAAATATAGGTACTAACAACATTATTTAGCAGTCAAAAAAATTGTACTATATAAGTTTGCCTAAAAGCTGTTACTTTCAGTGTTGCCCTTATTATTATGACTCTACATTTATATATTTTTCCGATAACCTACTGTGAAATTTGAATATCTTCAGATCTTCAAATAACTGTTCTGTATTGTAATGGATTACAGCAAAAGAACGTCGAATTCTATTAATTTTACTATAATTTTCATAACGAATCCTTCTCACCTATTTCGATCATTGCGATAACTATCAAATACTATGGTATTTTTTGTCATTATCGTCGAATGAAAACTGTTATACTAGGACCATAAAAAACTAGCGAGTTGCCTTTCAAAATCCATCAAACCTTTGTGGCTACAGGAAGTGATAAATAAACAGATACACATATTGGCATAAAATTGAAAAACTTTACCCTCTATAGTATCGTACTGAATCTGAAACAAACAGGTAAAAAGATTCATACTCGTACACAATATACTAGCGCTGCTTGACATGTTTGGGACCATCTGTAATTATGTAACTATATGCCAGATATGTATTTATTTTATAAATAGAATATTCGCAATACTATAATATTACTAATATACCTGTTAAGCGCTCCAACTAACCTTAATTAAACTTGTGTTTGGATGTGGTTCACGACAATATTCTAATCGCGGGCTTGATCCTGCGGCGTTAGGTTACGCAGTCCGTACCGTAAATCATTAGGTTGTACGCGCTTTATTATAGCCAGTTTAATGAATATGCCGAATTAAACTAGTAGTAGCTTTGCTAAAACAATTTCTGTGCTATGATGGGTCTATATTGTAGTCATATAATCTATCTAGAAGATAAATTTAAACTACATTACTTACCCATGTTCATGTAAAATAACATTAAACGAGCTTACGTTATAAAATAGTACCGTCAGTATACAAACAGAGTAAATCACTTGTTTTTTTCCCATAGAATCATTATTTTTTATGAAAGATAACTATGTTACGATCTAATCTTTCACCTGATGGTAAGTGCAGGGTCTGTCCATAACAAATATTGTGTCGCACAAAACATTTATTTATGACACCACATTGTGCCCAGTGTTACTGGAGTTACTAGAGTTATTACTCTAGTCAAAAGAGCTCTTCGGACCGAAACGTAGTTTGCACACCATCGCTAGAATAACAGTAGTTTATTAATAATGATGAGTATTCTAGTAAAGGAGGTGAGACTTAGAGAGAAAAAGTTTATAAGGTGTGTATTAGCTAGTTTGAAAAGCACCGCCCGCCTTCCCACAAACAACA
>DWIA01000440.1:0-10766 GCA_018248195.1 Archon apollinus
AGAATATTTGACAGTAACTTTATTATCTTCTTGTATAAATATACCTCAAAAAAAATTATGTAATTTCTCCAACTCCAATGTCACAGATCACTAAATGTTTCTGGCACTTAATTTGATCACTGAATTTAACGACTGTCTGAATGAATTCTCTTAGTTTATAATTTTACATTAAAAACTTTAATTAGTCTTTAGGAGCAAAACAGAAATTTTTAGAAAGCCAAAATTATTTATCAGATAATTGATGAAGGCACGAAAATATAAATACTGGAATTATGTCAGAAAACAAGAAAAGCTTATCTAATTTGTTTAACAAACAAAACTTAATTAAACGCTCCTTTGACTTAACGAAACGATGTTAAATATGAAGACAATTTGAGACAGGGGAAATAATAAGAGGATAATTAGGTAATATTTAATAAATATAAAAACAATGTTCCGTTGCTTGTCGCTAAGGAATTTCGCCTTATCGTACATCTCCTGCGTGTTAAAAAACCGAAAAATCAAACGCTACCAAGAGATGGCGAAATAAGTATCATAAATATGTCGGTCATAATAAAACGTGGTATCAGCGTCTAAGGTGCGAGGTGTATGGTGCTGCTATCGCCAAGACATCCGCCAAGCAGGGTTATTATGTCATATGCTGCCAATTATTAATAAAATAGTGTTAAAAATGATTGATATTTGTCACTGCACCTTATCTGATATTTTTAACATAATGTCAAGGCCGCCAATACAAAGGAGTCGCAGGGCGGAATCTTTCCGGCTTTGAATTCCATTCAGAAATTAGAGGTTTATGTTCAGCAGTGAAGGTTTTCATTTATATCAGTAATTACCAATGGAATTAGAAAGATAAATCAACGACTTGATTTCATATCTGATAAAATTCGACGATGTTGGTCCAGATGGCATATTCTTATAAAGCATGTGTTTATAAATATAAAGTTATTCAGTTACATTTTAAATTGTATAAGAGGAAATTACTTGCAATTTTTCTTGTTCATTGTAAACAAGGCCAGTTGCAAGTCATTTCCTCTATTACTTTGATCACCTTCTATTACTAAATATGGCTTCATATTACTTAGAAAATATCGACAGACACAAACAATCATCTAATAGATAGCAAACACAAAAAGTGAGCATTGAAGATATTACTTCTTTTTTTACTGTATTATTTATTGAAGAAGATATTTTGTTGCGTTTACTTACGAAGTTCATAAGTATAAATAAACTAAGCCAATCCTATACTTAACACACTAAA
Source organism: Archon apollinus (assembly GCA_018248195.1). Lineage (NCBI taxonomy): Eukaryota > Metazoa > Arthropoda > Insecta > Lepidoptera > Papilionidae > Archon > Archon apollinus. The sequence continues at coordinate 1,259 of DWIA01000440.1, forward strand.
GAAATCGATTTTTTTACACCTTCAGCTCTCCAGGTTTATATATAAACACAGGTACAGAAAAGCGTTGCAGAATTATGAAACAGCTTTCATACAAAAAAGTTTTTTTTTGTTCTATTTTTATTAAAATTGTAGTTATCCTGTCAATAATTTCTCTAATTATATTTCAGATAAGTAATAAAGATAATTTTATATGAGTATTTAATCTGATAGAGTAACCTCAACTGATTGAAACTCTAATCAGTTTTTGGTTTACTTCACTGCTTACTAGGTAGCTTTCCACGAGGCTAAGAATCACAAGAAGTATAAAGTTTCTGAATTATTTTTGTTGTGGGTTTAGGTTCCTCAGACCACGGTCAAGTCTTTCTTTTATTATTTTATTAAGTACCTAAATATAACATAAATCCTAAAATAGAATAGAGGAATATTTATAACATGCACGAATTATAAGTAAATACATGAACTATAAATAATACAATTGTCAATAAACACGCTATTTTAAACTAACAGAAAACAACTAAATGAAAAACCCCTTGCCAGCGTACTTATATAACGTAACATCTGAGTAGGTGCTCTTGAAAATTAATATAGCTCCGGCACTAATACTTGCTCAATTGAACAACTAACTGAAATTACTTTCCCTAAGTGATCGTAAGCATAAAATAGGATGATATCAAAATTACTATCAGTCAATATGTCTGTGTATGTAAGAAGTTTTAGTGAAAATAGGCGGTTATACATACATTGTATGTTATACAGAAAGCCAGGTAACGAGTGCTTGCCCTATATTTCATAATTTACGAGTGACATGAGTTCGATGCCGGTCACGGCACCTGTAAAATCGTTATGCAATTTTATTTGCTGATTTATCATTTTTTCGGAAATGAGGAAATGCTAAAAGAAGGAATCGAAGAAAACTTACATGTCTGAATAATAAAAAACATTTCGAGGACATGTGGAATTCACTAATCCGCATTGAAGCAGCGAGGCAGACTCTTCAGAGCTCTTAAATCCTCTCAGAAACGAGAGAAGGCCTGTGCTCAGCATTGTGACATTAATAGGCTGTAACTTTACTTTTTTTTACTTATCTCCAAAAACGAGTTTCGAGGCACTATAAGATATAACGTCAGATAAAAACTCCAACTCTCTCCGACTCCAGCGTGAACATAAAACTATACAATCACTAAACGCCCTTCCAAGCTCATAACTGCCATGACGATTTGCCACGCGCTTAGCTGCGAAGAAAACTTCATCAGGAAATCTGCATGACGAATAAAAATATGTCGTAGATATGTAAAGTCCACCAATCTACATTGGACCAGCGTGGCGGACTCTTTCCAGCTCCAAAGCTCTCTCAAGATTGAGAGGAGGCCCACGTTCACCAGTGTGAGATTTATGTGTTCTTACTTTAATGTTATTGTTCCAAACACAGAATGGTGAGATATCGCCGTCGCATCCCCTTTTAATAATTTGTTAAAGGTACAATAATCCAGAAATGATCTTACAAAACTGTTAAAAATAATGATTAGGATTTGTAATTAATGAATTGTATACATTTTTATTAAGATCGTAAAAGAAGCTTTTCATCAAGATTGCAATAACGTTATCAATACACTGAGAAGCTCAAGGAATAATAATGCTAATACGTCGAACATTGCGTTATTAAAGTTTCTCAAATACGAACTATATATACAACATCTAAAGATTACTAGCTGGAGGTGATGTCCGCCCCAGATAAAACCATATGATCGGGCGCAAGGTATCCTTTACCCCGCAAAAAGATTATATTGTTTATTATTAGCTAGTCTATATTAAGAACATTCATGTATGGTGCAAGGCTTCTGCTTTTGCGATCATTGATCCACCAGTCAGTATGGAAACTGCAGTAATTCCTCCCGCCATCAGAAAAGTTTATGTCCTGTAGTGGATAATTTATAGGTTGCTAAAAATTACTTATGAAATTTATGTTCCTGTAAATACATTCCATTCTCATGGTAGGATTCTTACGCAGAAATTGTCGACGTAGGTGGCTCTATAGTGTTGTGTTTTTGTTGGGCATATGAGACTGAAACTGAAATGTTCTGGGTAGCACAGCATTAGTTATGGACAGAAGTTGAACTTACCATCAGGTGAGTGTTTTGCTCGCGTTGTCATTTTTTCCACAAAAAAAAACGGATTGTATTCTTGTTTCATTACTTTTTATTTTCGGCAACATAAACTCATCTTCTTATTTAATATTTTGTTAGTAATTCGTTTACGCTACACCACCGAAACTTCCTTGCATTGATATTATTTATCATAAAAAATATTTACACTGTCATTTAAAAAAAAATCTTTGTATTTTATTCTTGATCAATTAGCGCTAATCTTTAAATACCGTGAGTTTGTTCCGCATTTCAAGTAATGAATATTCATACAGCTCCTTCCTTTTCGATCCTTTTAGATCCCTTCCATTAACGATCTGAATAAAAGATATCTAATTTCATGATGAAAGAGACCGGATACGATCCAACGAAAAGCGGGTAAGGATAAATGGTTCGCTTTATTATATAAACAAGTATGTTATCATTTTAGAAAACCTTAAGCTAATATTTAAATGCTAAAACACTGATATTAAAATTTTAACAAATTTTCACATCATTTGCGACAGGAAGAAAGAAAATTACAGATTGTAGTAGTTAACATAAATATAATATATACAGAAATTTGCGTATATAAGCGAGTGAGACGTAATGGCGATGGGTCGATATTGCTATGATGTATAGAAAATATTTTTATTGGATGTCATTCGTCGTGTATAGTGTGTGAAGTTATACATTACAAATATCTCCTAAGATTTAAAATATTGTCAACGAAGACAGCTTAGGCAGTCCAGGCCCTTGAAAGATGGAGGAGCTTTGGAGTCCTTTCTTCTCTAATGAGGTTAAAGCTAATGCTTCGCTGAAAACACTGCATGCTGAAGACCCATGCTGTAGTGTCTTCAGCGAAACGTTGAAAAACATCTTTTCACAATTTTTTTTTATGAATCTGGGTGAAATCAAGGTTCCTATAAAGCAAACGCACGTGTGATAAGGTAAGATCATTCATCCTTGTCTTTGGTGCACTTAACGTGTCACTCAGTGCGATGCTGCTGCTGCATGGCGATGTAATAATTAGACTAAGGCATGTAGAAATACTGAAAAGCTTGTTATCAGAAGTTAGTGTCAGTTGGGTACCAGTATTTATTCATAAACAAGTCTCATGGTTTAAATATTAAAAGCGCAGTGTGTTGCCACACAGAAATGTTTTGCGTGGCACAGCATTTATTATTTTTATTGTTCGTAAATAACGATTTCATCCAACAGATCAAAATACACAGACTGGTGAATGGCATCGTTTAAGGTTTTTTTATTGTAGAAATGATGATACGAGCAAATCTTTGAAGTGCAACTTCTGACCATAACAAATAATGTATCGCCCAGAAGAAATACGTGTTGCAATTCGTTCTGAGCTTGTCATCCTGAAAAATCACTTTTTTTCTCATTATACTCAGCAATTACATTAATTAATCAGTGTCCTTCAGATCGAAATATATAATTGTTTGCACATTACTGCTTGACGGTAGAATAACTGGCACAGCAGTGGTATTTACCTTACTGGTTGGTTGGATGCCATGAGCAACGGCCAGCAACGGACATTTTAATCTCACGAACGGAAGCAGCTCACCTGATGATAGGTGATCGCTTACCATCAGGTAAATCTCATCGAACACTATAGAAAGATCCATAAAAATAATTGAGATTATTAAAAAAACGAGGGGTATCTCCATAGGAGGCTATTTATTATGTATTAAATAACAAACTCAATGAAATAACACCGTTTTAAAGTAATTAAAAAAATTGTAGGAATGGTAAAAAGCAAGGCCATTTGCAATATAATTGCTACCATAGCAAAAATTGTATATTACCAGTTTTTTAAAAGAAATAAGATTAAAACAAATGTTTTTCTTTTAGAAATATTTCAGAAATATTGCCGTTTAGATGGCGCTGTTCATAATAATATAAAAAAGTAGGATTTCTGAATGTTCCATGTTGCCATAGAATGCGTAATGTTTGCACACTACTTCTTCACAACAAAATAATCGACCCTACGGTTGTAGGTACAAGACGGTTTCGTGAAAAAAATTCTACCACTTATAAGATTGTGTGATTCACATATATACTAGAAGAAAAACGAACGACTTATGTTTTGCACAAATCTTGCAAAGGCTCTGGCTTGCATTTGAATCAAGAGCCGTATTAGGCTGCGTATTAGTCATGTACTCTGACCACTAGGTTACATATGACATCATTATTTTTATCTTACGCTTAACATACACACGAATGTTTTACTAATAAAAAAAAATATTCTTCCATTTGTTAAGTAATTGATTGGGCCTTACTTAATCAGCATACATAAAATTTAGTCTTCCGGTGTTTCTAAACTTGAATTAAAGCAAAATGTAAATAAATAGCTCATCAACCACACTGTACCTAATTCAAAAACGGACAAACGCGGCATATCAAATAAATAGCCCTGTGATTAGGGTACGAATATAAATTAATTTTAATGAATTTGATTTAGTTAAACTGATGTTAATCTCCATAAGAAACTTTTAAGGCAGCATCCAGAAAGTCTACATTTAATTAAATTAAATGTTAAAAAGCGTATGTATAGAAACTGAAAGTGAATTCACATTAATACATAAATCCTAAAGTAACCGCTGAATTGATGTTGATGAAATTAAGCAATGAGCTAATTTACCTCATGGAAATGATCATAGGATACCTTTTATGCCGAAAAATCAAAGAGCCCTTACGGGATTTTAAAAAAAACGGACGGAGTCGTAAATATCAGCTACCACTTAATAATTATGAAGGATATGTCTTGCTAGTGTGACTATCTTCAACGTTCATGAATGAAATAAAATATTTGTGAGCAGAGATATCAGTTGATCTTTCTTTAGTTCTTTCCAAAGGTTATATTTCGTTAGGCTGTATACACTAAGTCGCCGACCACAAACGGCAGGGGTGTACGATGTTCACGAGTAGGTATATTACTACAACAGACCCGCTTACCACCGGCACTAAGATGATATGTCTAGGAATAAGACATATCGATTCGAGTCTGCGTTTACCGCCGACTCTTCATGTCGGTACAGAAGCCTCACGCAAATCAGTATTGATATATTCAATTCTATTATTATAATGCTTTTAAATCTTAGAGTCCGTCTATATTATTTTATATTATATATACTTTTCTATCATAGACCTCACTAACATATGACCATACTTTGGGACATTCGCACAATGCAACATTACTTCAGTACTAAGTCGCGGTCGACTCCCATACCTATATATATATTGAGACTGCTCCTATGTGCCTCCGCAGGCTTGTTAGGTGAAAAATCGAAGTTCTCGGATTTTGTTCAAACTTTATGTATGGTCTCTAACCGTTAATATATTCTACAGAAAAACAGTATTTTAACTCTCCGGCTTATAATATTTGTGTTATTGAATTAATAATATTTATTATTTCCACGAACACTTATATATATATCTCCTCTTATATATGAAATACATAGTATGCTCGATGTCTTCGGATAGAATCAGTATATTTTAAATTAATTGTTATTAATTTGCATCGTATTCTAAAGAAATAGCCTCTTTTGTACATTTTAAGATCTTTTGGAAATTTTTATGTTCAGTATTCACTAAGAAACCGTACCCTATATTAAAATTATTGTTGTTTTCTCTTTATAATTGGTCTTTATTCTTTTATTAAATGATGTTATACATATTTTAAGACCCTATGTATAATTTATTATTATTTATAGTAGGTACCACCGCAGATCCAGTTATAGTGTGCAAGGATTACTCAGCACTCCAGCCATCAGTGTCACTGGCATTCTGTAAAATTTAAAGTGAGCGCCTAGCCCCTGAGTCATTGCGGGTCACGATAAACGATAGTTACATACTAAATAAATAACAATAAACTGGTGCCTGTACGCTGCCTGTGATTTTTTTATTTTGTAGTAATTCCAATAATTTTAGTAATCTGTTTTAGTAATCAATTTGAGTAATCTGTTAGAATTTCAAATTTTACGGGCACATCAATCTTCTTCCCTTTTATAGATTATGATTTCTTAATTAGAGAGATTTATGATCTTAAGGTGAATACTTTATTCATATTTTTTTAGACTTAAATACGTTACGTAATACGTAAATACGGCGAATGATACGTGAGCATCGCAGCACCTATTGTCACGGGGGAGACTCTCAAAAGTCCAAAGCGCTATTCCAAAACGAAACCAAAACGTGGTATGTCTACTTATTTATTAGCAAATATAGTTTTAGTAAACATATAAATTTATATTAGGTCATGCAGACCTACGGATAGTTGTTCCGGGACTCGATGTTTGTTTATGTGCAATTTATATTTACAAAATGCTCCTACGACATTGAAAACACTCATGGGGCGTTTTCTAAAAAAGATCAGGTATTACCTCCAATAGTTAAATAGATAATCAGTTCGAAATCGTACGAGGTTGCCACTGAAAAATATTTCTTTCACAGCAATCACTATTCAGACGAGGTAACTCGTTAACACGACTGCTTGCTGATATTTTACTCTATATCGGTTACTGTCGCAAGAACAGTGATGATGAGATGTCAGGATGATGCCAAAGTTGTGTGTTAGAATCTTAGCAAGTGGAAAGATGCGGTCCCTGCCTACCCCAAAGGGAAAGAAGCGTGACTGAAGTTCACAAGAAAAAAGTATTAATAACTACCATCTTCGGCATATATCTGCCATTGGCTGAAGGCAATACAGTGTTTCTACTTTAGATAATGCCATTTGTATAGTTTATCATTGTTCCAAATGCAAGAATATTCCATAATTCTTCCTCATACTTTTCATAACGACATTAAAGAACACGTGAATCAATCATGATCCACAAGTTGAGATTGATTTGGGTTATAGAAATGATTCTTATCTTCTTCGAGGCATGACATACTTAGCTATTATTTTTCGCTAATCCGGGCATTCAGTTTTATTAGTACAAGTAATAATAATTATGGTGGCAAAAGGCCTGTCATATATCTCGTAGAACTGATAATCATTTGGACAAACACAGTGTAGGACGACTCGCACCAGATGGAGCGACGACCTGCACGGTTTTATTTGAAGTCCATGGATGTACTCGTGTGTGGGTCACCAATGGTTTTGTTAAGACTGAAATTATAATGATGATGAATGACTAAAACTAAATTGACTAACTTAAGGTATATACTATTAACTTCATGGAGGGAGCCATTGGTGGTCTTTGGAAGCATAAAAATAATTCTAAGACGAAGTGGAAGTATTTTTATAACGCCATATTACATACATAAACAGAAACTTGTTAAAAAAGATTCATGACACAATATACGAATGCGCCAATTAGTAGTAAATGAGTGTTCTACATTCCGAACCAAACATGATCTAAAATGTGAAAGAATTTCTTTATTTTTCAAAGGAAGTATAAATATCAACTGAAATGAAGCTGAAATACTCTATGTGACATAGCATTTGTTATGAGCGTACATAGCACTTAACATCAGGTGAACGATTTGCTCGACGCTCGGTGAAGACGAGCTCTCACTTCCATAAAAAGTAATTCTTTCAAAGTTTTTATAGAAGTTAAAGTGAAGGAAGTCAAAGTTGTGATTGGATTAAAGATTTTTAATAACCTGTCAGTTACCAGAATATTATTAATACAAAATATGGCATAATCTGACATGGGGCGCTTAATTTCTAATACAATTATAAAGATGTCGGCAAAGTTGTATAAGAATGCTGCCTAAGATCATGTAATAAAGCCTCTTAACAATACAATTTTTCATGGAAAACCATAGTTAGAAGTCAAAGTTCTTAAATAATTAGATTAGATAAAAAGAGATTTTAAAAGATTAGATTTTAAAAAGGCCGATTTTGATCCGAAACTGTCGATACCGAATCGTATCAACTTTGTAGAATACACGGTGACCCTAAAAGTATTTTCACCTCCGAATTGGTAGTCTCGTTATTAGTAGTCGAGATAATGCCGGATCCTTAATTAAGCTTTTTAATGAGTCTCAAGCAAAAATAGCCGTAAGGAAGCTGGAAGTCCTTATAAAAGTGCTTAACAAACACAGAAGCAGTACAAAGGAAAAGTCCGGTCGGCTGTATAGTACTCCAGCCACATAAGGGTAGGTCGCGACGAAATAAATTATGTAAATATGATCACAATTGGTACAGTCCTACAGAAGTTACGTGATCACTGACAGACACGGTCTTCGGTTAGATATATATATGAAGATAGGTTTTTTAAATAAACTGTATTGAATTACTGGTAGTAGTCTATTCCTATTCTACCGTGAAATAGTAGTGTGCAAACATTACTGTGTTTTGGTTTAAAGGGTACTGAGAACTAGTGTAGTGGGCGTATGAAAAACTAATTTGTCAAGGTGATATGCGCAAAGTCGTACCACATAACAATGTTCACACAACATTTGTTATATTCACACCTTAAATTATTTAATTTCTACTGGGTCTTAATTATATGAATTACTTAGTCTACATATATAACCAGTGACCAACCTAGATACCTAAAAATATAATACATAGATATGTAAGTAGTGTAAGTAGATACTTAACAAGAAAAAATGAAACATTAATACTCATTTATATCACAAATAATTAAAAACTGAGAGTAGCCTGGATTAATTATGACATTGGGAGGTCTGACACCTCTGTCCCCCCGTAGCCATGGGTGCTGTAAAGCACTCGAAACTTTGGCAAATAAATAGTTTAAAATAAACGCGATAAATTCTGTAAAAATATAGTTTTATTAAATGTGTAGTGTTCGCGTAAATATAATAAAATCAATATTAATACAATAATTTACATTCAAATTTCTAGGTGACATTGCGACTGCTCACGACAGGCGTGACACTCACCGTTAGGTAAATGAATTGATCGTTTCTTTTATTAAAAAAAATTGTTTATTAAAAAGAAATTATTTTTTTAATTAAAAAGAAAATAAATGGTTTAATTAATCAGATTTTTTTAAATAGTGCTAGTATCAAGATGATTTCTTACTCGTCAATCTCCACTTTTTTTTAGAACAGGGGCAAACGAGAAATTGGTTGACCTGATGGTAAATTATCGCCTCCGCTTATGAAAATCTACACTATCAGACTAATTGCGACTGAAGCAACAAATATCGGAGCTTGTGTTTACATACGAAGCTCAAAAGTATAAATAAACTAAGCCAATCCTATACTTAACACACTAAAGAAATCTATTTTTTAATCCCTTTAGCTCTCCAGGTTTATATATAAACATAGGTTCAGAAAAGCGTTGCAGAATTATGAAACAGCTTTCACAGAAAAAAGTTTTTTGTTCTATTTTTATTAAAATTGTAGTTATCCTGTCAATAATTTCTCTAATTATATTTCAGATAAGTAATAAA
>DWIA01000441.1:0-10764 GCA_018248195.1 Archon apollinus
CATAAACATTGGTATCATCGGAATACTGATGCAGAATATGATCGCGTTGCACCCTTTGATTACTCGCAAGGCCTCTCAAAAATCGATTTAGGTCGGATGGTCATTCTTAGCCCGAAGGCTTTTACAGCTTCGCGTGATTGAAAGGTGGTCGAGCGCTTAGGGTTTTAAGTCTAAACATTTATTTGTGAAACGACAGTTTACTTAGTCGTTCTGCTTCTTACAGTGCTCTCCATTCTTAAAAACTGTCTTTCTCTGAAAACCTTACAAGTTACTTTTTCACTTACATTTCATTCACTTCACTTACAGTAAACTTAAGTCATCATTAATAATGTTGGTTTATAACTATTTAGTAACTAATTTAATAGGTAATTTTAGCATTTACTTTTTTAATTTACTTTACTAATTTACCACTCTATACCGGCTGTAAGATTCTTATGCAGGAATCCGTCTAGATAGGTGCCAGTGCCAGTTATTCTGCCGTAAAACAGTAGTATGCAAACATTACTATGTTTCGGTGTCACGGGTACTAAGAGCTAGCGTAATTAGACTGGGCATATGAGACTTAAGTGCCGATGTCTTAAGGTGACGAGTGCAGTGTGGTGTCACACAGAAATATTCTGGGTGACGGCTTGATCGATTTTGACGAGACTTCCTCTGGTAGATAGCTGATATAATAGCGGGTAACTTAACCTACTTTTATTTCAGAAAAAGATTTAGGTTTCCGCGCAAAAAAATAAAACCCTTAAAATTGTGAACTAAAAAGCAATAATTTCTTAATTTTAATTTACGCCGAACGAAGCGGACGGGAAACAGCTAGTATCAAATAAAACCAATGACCGTTTAAGATAGTAACCTTATGGAGCTGATTAAAAATAACCAGATCTATGTTTCCTTTCTTAAAAAGACACATAAGTAAAATAAATAATTTGCAGTTATACCTTTGCCTACAGTTAATACCTTTACAGTTAAACATTTCAATTAAACAGTATATGCAAACGAACCGAAAACATGATTTTAATTAATATATTTATAGATACATACGATACGATAGTCAGTTTACCAAATAAAATGAAAACCAAATACTATGAAACATACTCGTACAAAAATGTTTTCTAATGTATTTAGATACGCTTTATTTTTTGATTAATGTTCAAAATATCATTTTCCTGTGGCTCCACATGTAGGCTTCATTGCATTACTTAATAACCTAAAATGTTATCAAGAACCAAATTATCCTAAAGTATTACCGTCTTCTCCTTTCGAGTCCATTCAACGATTTTCATTTCACACACAACACTGCACTCGTCATGCTGAGACTTCAGATCGTAAGTATCCTATACCCGGTAATTACGCTATTCAGTTTCCACCAGACCGAAACACAGTTATGTTTGCACACTACTGCTAGACGACATAATTACTAACTGTTATTAATTTCACCGCTGAATAAGCCTCTCTCAAAAATGGAGGATTTGTCTTAATCGCAACTTTTTGGAGCGGCTTGGCAATCGCAGCCCGAAACACCACAAACATTAATACGATGTTGTTCAAAGCATTACGGCTTAGTTTTATAATTTGTAATATTTCTTTATATTATTTTTCTATTATCCGTTTTTTTTATGTCACATAAAAAGCTTTTCTTTCTTTCTTTAGTGGCCAGAGTACCCCACTGAGTTAATCCCGGTTTCAAGCCCGAGCTGAGGTCAGGACGATTACCGTCCTTATAACTAGTTGTTAATTTAAAGTTAAGTTAATTTAAATTTCAAATACTGGCCAGAAATATTTGAACTGATTTTTAATAAGGAACTTGTGCACTATCATTAAATAAGGAAGAAATTGATGTTGATCCATTTAAGGTAGTCAATAAAATCAGATATTATTTTGCGGAAATCCGCTACAATAAAGTTGAGAAACTTTATTCCCGAGAATAATACACTTGATTATGTCTCGTTTTATTGTTTTGAGACCAAATACGTGTAGTGGTCTCGACCTCTGTGTGTATTACTTAGTGGTAGTGTTGTAGTGGTGGAGGGCATCTAGTGGCGGTGCACATATTAATACCGGCAGCCAAGTGCCGGTATTAATATGTGCACGCTACTGTGGGAGGGCGGGCGGTGCTCAAAAACTTGGCAATACACACCATTTTATATTTATTAACTCGCAGTCACTGCTTTGCACTGCGCTGTTATGTTTTTAAACTTCTGCAAAATTTGGAAATCCCTCTGAGGTTCGTATATCGTACCATCAAGAGATTATTTGAAGATTCTACATTTGAAGACCGTAAAAGGAGCGGCTGACCTCGTACGGCAGTCATCAAAGCAGTGTGGGCGCGAATCTAACAAGACTTCTAAGAATCTTATTAATACTATTGTAAATAAAAATAAAAAATATGTATTAAAGTATTGGCAACTTTTTATAATCAAAAGGAAAGAAAAGAAACAAATAAGCTTCGAATTTAGTTATCCATGTGTTAATTGGTAACGTGTCCCTGAGTCTTACAGCAGTCTTAGTAATAATTAAAATGTTTCTCAATAGGCTTACTAAGAAAATGCTTGACAAATTCAGTAACGTAAGTTCATTTATATAAGAATTACGGCAAAAAGCTATAATTAGGGAATTTTGTACGAGTATACAAGTTTAAATCTACTTACTTAAACTTGACTAAAAAAGTCAGGGTGGATTAAAAATAACATCGCTTACATTATTAAAAAATATACTAAGTTCTTAATTGTTAATTTCTTAATTGAAATAAGTGACTTGTCGAGGAATTCGTTCAACTGATGGTAAGTGCAGTGACCACCGTTACCATCCCGTAACAGTTAGCTTCAGCCAAAACTATACGCTACAAAGTCAATGTGATACTGCACTGCGTACGTTCCCAGAGACATCGGCTGTTAATTCTCATACACCTAGTAATTTCACTAGCTACAACACGCTTCAAACCTAAATGCAGTAACGCTTTTAAAGTACTGCTTGGTGACCTAATATTTGTAACCGTAGAGATATCTACCTGGACGGATTCCTGCATCCAAGCAAATCCAACCATCAGTAAATTATATCTTTAGAAACTAAGTCTCATGACGACCACATGGCCTAGTCGTCAGAATACCTGACTTCGACGCCACGGGTACTGAATTTAAATGCCAGCCGGAGCCAATTTTGGTCTTCCGGTCGAATTCTGTTGTGATTGTCCTCGTGTCTCTGATACTACACCCAAGCCTACCTCCAATTATAGCGTAATCATTACATAGGGCGCAGATAGAGTAGGAATGGACGCCTCTGTGTTTGGATGTGCACTTGTAACACAATAATATCTTCTGGTAGCTGGCTCGCCCATAGATACCTACCCATTGCATTTGGAAGTTGTTTGGGTGTCCAATTGGGCCGGAGGACGTCATCATCATTCTGTGGAAGCATGGTCATTCTCCGGTCAAGCCGTTTCCATTACCTGTAACCTGTAGATTGTGCCATATAGTTTTTGTAGAACGATGGGAAATATTTTGTATAACAAATAAATAAAACTAAATATAACTTCAACTTCTATGCATTGAAATCTTAACGCTTACACAGTGCCACAGAACATGGTTATATTCGAAACGGAATTTCTCAACTCGACGTAACTCGAATTTTAATGTTCTCTCTTCACACGTCAACCTTGAAAAGGAAATCTTTTTACATTCAACGCTTTATTTAAAGAATACCTTGTTTTAGCCCTGTCATTTAAAATAAATTGTTGCTTTATTTTTCCTTGTTTGTCAGTATGCTTATATGTAAAGAATAGGAAAGACAAGAATTGAATTATTTTTATTTATAAAACATGATTTATAGATACATTTTTATTAATGAACATATTTTTTTCTGGTTCCCAAAAAATGCCTGTCTTGGGAAAAAGTCACATAATAAAATGCTGTCATTAGATCGATTTTGATATACGGTTGTGAAGCCTAATTATTGACTCTTAAAGAGGAGAAAAATATATAATGCAGAGAAGAAGGCGCGACCGGGAAACTGACGATCGCGTGACCCAAAACGTCATCGGTGAGATGAAGGCTCATATGCTTTGCTGGCTCGGACAACTAGAATAAACTTGGGAAGGCTGGGTAGCCGACGAGCGGTCGACCATTGCAGTAGCCATTAAAAAGATGAAGTCGAGATGGTCTTGCGCAAGCTGCAGGTAGCAGACGTGGCATGAGGTGACGTGGCATACATCGATGAAACTCAGCGCGAATTTTTGTTATGTTTTATTGTAAATCATATCTATTTAATTCAAATTCAAAAGATATAACAAAATATTAAAATTACAATACATATTGTGTGTGCTTTTTTAATAAAACTAAATTAACCTATTTTATTGCGTTAAATTTAAAAGTATATTTTACCGTACATTTCGAGCCCTTTACCCGTGGTCACGGGAGTACTGAAACGTCCTTATGTCAATGTTAATCCGGGTGTAGCTTTTAATCTTTATTTTTAGCCCGATCTACGCAAAATGAACTTCAATAGTAATAATAAAATATTTAAAGTAATATTATTATAAATTTACAGTTCACCTATCTGAGGTTACATGCGATCCTTTCAATACTCTTATCGCATATACGAGTAAATTACGCCGGGTACAGGGAGGCAAAAGACTAATACGCTGATAACAACAACATAGTTTGAATCAAAGCATGTGGCCGTGGGCACTTTATTATAGGGACAAGACGAGCTAATCGTTCACCTGATGGTAAGTGCCCCCCTTGCTTGCCGACAGACTAAAACCCCCTGATATCCACCTTCGCCACATGTTAGCAGGTCCACGGGAATGCTCGTGTACACCTTCGCGACCCCACCGGCGCTGGCTGCCCAACATCGGCGGCCCTTCCTCGGGATTGAACAGCTCCTAACACACACTACCATTGTCTAGTGGGAGGGCACTGTAGTTAGTGAAATTACAGGGCATTGGAGACTACTTGTCTAATGCCTCGGGTGACGAGAGCAATGGAGTATCATACAAGATATTGTAAGCTGCTGCTTAAAGTTTTTGATGACACTGTTATTTTTATAGCCAAGCTTGGCAACTGATCGCATAAGCAATATTTAAAAAAAATTAAAAATATCAGGTAAACCATAATCGTTATGTTATTTAAATCTATAGCAGAGGTTATGATATAAAAATAAATAAAAAATGGTTTTGTCAGAAAATAAAATACTTACGTGAAATGCAGGTTACTACTGATAAACGATATCCACTGCGAAACGCATCTTCGAAATGAACAGTTGAAATTTAAATTTCACTTTTGAAAAGAACATGAACAGCGAATAATATTTTAAGTCTGCTACGTGTCGGCGTCTCAGAGGCGCCCGAGGTGTGATTTATTATTAACAGTGGAATCGATGTCTTGCTGTAAATGTTCTATATTCATATAGGAATTTTAACCGAATATTTTATCTGTATTTTTACGGAAATAATCACATTTTCAATAAAAGAAATACAGAACTTTGATTAGTCCGTGTCTTCGTATCAAAGGGGATCAATACAGTCAACGATAAGGTCACGAGGAGGTCACCCGACCTACGAGAAGTTTCATAAATTGTATAATGCACACGTTTACATCTTTAACAGTATCAATGTCAAAATTAGTATCGCAGTGTCGTGTATCTGTACAACACGATGACGCGCTCAGTGATTTAGAGCAGCAGTAAACTGAACAACGAGCGTTGGCAGTGAGCCACAGAAGTTTCTATAGTTGAGCAGTCAAAACAACATCTTGGCGGTGTTTACTACTACGTGTTTCATTTCACTCTCTGGTCCGTGAGAAGATAAAACTCGTAGAATAAAAAAGGTAGAATGAACATTTTTTCTTATTGCCAACAAACAAATACAACCATTTTTATATTGGAGTATTACATATTCATAGGCACGGCAGGCAAGCAGCGCCGACTTTTAACGCTCGGCAAATGTTGAGTCGTGTCTTTTTACTGCTGCGCAGTGTGATGTAATAAAAGTTATTAATATAAGAATTCCTTTCTGTTTATTTTTTTATATGACCACGTTATGTCGGGCTGCAATCTACTTAGTTCTATGGTCGAAAGTTTCATGCGTCTGAACCAATTTTTGTAACATTTTTTCCAGTCCGTCTGAGTCAACTCTTCTACGGTGTGCTATAACGTTGCTTGCGCATCTTCCGGCAATGAAAACTGTGTCCCTTTCAGCTGTTTTTTTTAGGGAATAAAGAGAAGCACACGGTGTCAAATCAGTGCTGGAATGAGGGTGACCCAAAAACTTAACGAGTGAGTTATGGAGGGCGCATATGAGCGCTGCGCATTGTCTCGATAAAACAGTAGCCCGCGAAGCTCCGTGTTCGGTCGCTTGTTGCTCACAACAGTGAACACTTCGGGCAAGCATTTAGTAAAATAGCATTCGGCATCGATGCAACTAAGATTTCTTACAGAAATTGACACCAGATACCCCATCTGAGTGAAAAAATAGTGACCATACCCTGCGCTTCTTTATCGCTTCACTTTGATAGGCGTTGGGTCACTTTGAAACAACCAAAGCGTCGACCAGCGCTTCATTTCTGGAACGTATTGATAAATCCAAGAGTGAATAGGTGAATTAACATCTATAATAATATCATAAACATGCCGAGACCAGCCTGCTCCTTTGGTAAACATGACACGGAAACATTCGTATTTTTACTTGTAAATAACCGTGTTTTCAAAATAAATTACAACTGGCCAGTGTCCCATGCAATTAAACTTTTTTCGCAAAACTTCCTGCGTGACCTGTTGTGTAATATACATACAATCTAATGTATTGGAAAATACTACTTTGAATAATATTTTTAATTATACTTCACTTACTGTACTTCACTCTCTAATAACATATATAAGCAAACAAACAACAGGTTCTTATGAACGAAGTCGCGGGTCGATCTTTCATTCTTCCGTTTTTCTATTTCCAAATATATTTACAGTACAAGTTATCGGTTTGGGTGTCTTGATACATAAATATAGGTGAAAAATATCTGTTATTCATAGAAAATACATTACTTAACGTTACTGGTAATCCAAGTGCGATTATAATTTGTCGTAATCGTCATTATTAGCCTGTTAGTAGTCCACTGCTGGGCATAGGCCGCCCACGAAGAGATAATTTGCCTTTATCACCAAGCTTAGAAGACGGATTGGTGAATGCGACTTAGGGATCTTCAAGAAAAGAGCCTTCTCCATATCCACACATTGGATTCGACATATCCATGACATTGTAATATTCTTTTATATTCAATTGTATCATTATCTTTTTCTAAATGTACAAAACGTCTCAACTTAGAGCGATGTTAAATCCGATTTTATTACGGACTTTTTCAAAACTTTTATATTCACGTAAGGGTAAGGGTGCTCTTAAACTCGGAATAAATGAATTAGAAGGGGGACCTTTCGAATTCATTTATTAAGTAAAGTCAAACTCTTATTTTTAGGTTGTTTGACGATTATTATCATTTATTTCATTTAACTTCATATGCCTAATGTACGTGGGTGGATTTATGCCTAAAGCTTTATCTACCAGTCAACAGCAGAAGTTAAGGGTACCAAAAATTTCCAAATTTAAAATAAATTACATTAACTTTATCAAAATATAGTATAAACTTTAATATAGATAAAAGGAAACAATATTAAATAAAAAAACTATAAAAATATGAGTAAATAAATAAAATATAAAATGTATTATATTGTATTATAAGTACATATAAAACATATGAATAGTGAAATAGTTATATCTTAGATGATTTTACAAATTGATTCAGAAAGTACTGACTAACTTTCACTATGAATGTGTGACGCGACAGTCTAGATTTCGAGCGAGCGAGTGTTACAAAGAAGAACTGACTGTGCAAGAAAGGCTTAATGTATTTTGGAAGAGTTATAAAAATGACACTGAAGTAGAGGGTTACTGGATGAACAAAGGTTTGTCATTATCTTTATTGAGAACAATCTGTACCCGTGCCTTCGTTCGCGTGGTATTTTGAATTGATAAGACAAGATATTAAAAAATTTACTGAATTAATATAGGAAGCTATCAGCTATGTAATCAACCTAAAACAGTCTGCGCCCTATAACTGCCTGACAATTGCCTTGCTCTCCAGGCCTATTTATTTAAACGTTAGCCTAACTAAAAACTAATTAAAAAAAATGTGACTGAGGCCAAAAAATTCTCACAAATACTAAGTTAAATTCCGAAAAGTGCAAGATATTCTTAGGAAACCTGTTTCGTAATAATAACTGTATCTGTAGTACCCTGATAAAGCTAAGACACTTTCCTATAAGTACTGTTTGCCTCCAATGATCATAAAGTTGAGGAAACCGCTTGTGTTCTGTTTGTATACTCGTATCATTAGACTTTGTTTGCTCTTGTAATAGTTTGTTTATTATATGTGAAACCAAAATATTTTTTCTTATTTAAACCAACTATAATATAATTAATATAGTTACACAGAACATTATTACTGTTTCGCCTGTACGAATAAAAAAATATGAAGGTACTTATTACGAACTTATCTCAGAGTGACGGGTGTGTCACTTACAGTAATGAATCAAATGATTCCTTATATTACCGGGAATATTATACATATAATAATATTAATTTAAGGATTTTATCATATTTTATTATACTATATTTTATCTGACGTTTCGAGCGATTTGCAGAACCCATGCTAAAGGGAGAACTGAGATGTCAGACGTCTTGATGTCATAGTTAATTCGGGCTATCTTCAGCTTTTGATAATTATTTTTAGTCCGATTAAGCAAAACGAACTTGTAGTGTCTTGAAGTATTGCAGTGGTATGCTTGGATGTGATTTGATTTTATCAATTGTGGAATCCCAAGCCAGTGGTAATACCCAACTATCTTCTCTATTGAAATCTATTGGAAAACGTTAAACACGTCGGGTAACATATAGTAAAATGAAACGCGACAGAATTTGAATTTATTGCAAAGTACATAGCTAAATGCTATGTACTTTGCAATAAATTTGTGTTTGGAAATTATCCTGTTATGTATATATACATTGCTTTATACCTGTATTTGCTAGTTTGATGTCTTCGTCTTGCAAGATATTCGTAGATAGAGAAACCAATATCTTGCCAGACGAAGACATCAAACTAGCTTAGACAGATATGAAGCAATGCATTTTAGAATCTAGTTTTGGTACTGTCAGATTAACAACGTTATTGGAATCATAACAATATGGTGAAAAGAAAGTTATCTATTTCATTTCAACCCCCAAGGAAGGAAAAAGTGATCTACTTCTTTCAACAATCAATTACTTTAACAGTGCTTATGGTGAAACACTACATGATTTTGACTGGTTGTTAAAACTAATAATTGGAACAATTTAAATCTAGTTTCATAATTTTATTCCAGCTGTTATTAAGTGTAATTTAAGTATTTTTCTTTTTCTTTTTTTGATGTTATTTATTTAGATATAGTTCGCGTAGATCGCGTTCGTTTAGATATACTATGCTATGCTACGTAAGAATCCTAACTCGTCCCAAAATGGCGGTGACGTGGTACACCACCCGTCACGTCTCGTTTCCCGTGGGAGCGAAAAGTGGGCTACGGATAGCCACTTTGCTACTTTAAACGTTAGAGCAGGTATGAGCGATAAAATTGACGAAGTTTGCATGATGATGAGCGAAAGACGGGTTGACATTCTTTGTGTGAATGAGTCTAAGCGGAAAGGGTGCGACACCACCACGCATGGACCGTACACAGCTTTGCCACAGCACGCTATAGCCAGAGTTCTTGAAACCAGTAGAGGCTGTCAGTGTTGGTGTTCTGCTTTTTGTTAGAATGAAGGTATGTGTGATTGACTTTGGATGTGTGAATCCAAGACTCCGCTGGGTGAGGTAGAAGGTTGGCCTTACTCGCATCTTCATATTAGGGGTTTATGCTCCACTAGATGCGAGCTGGAATCGCTCTTTAAAAGCCCAAAGAGACAGGCAGGAGTTTTGGGGATATCATGAAAGATGTTTTGATTAAATGCAAGCGAATGAAAGAGTCATAATGCTACTCGTAGGTGATTTTAATGAATGGATAGGAATAAAGCGTGATGGTTATGAAAGTGTACTGAGATGGTTCGGCGATGACAGAGTGAATGAAAATGGAAAAGATTGCTTGAGGTATGTTTGGATTGGAATCTTGTGGTAACAAACATAATGTTTGACCATAAAAAGATCCACTTGTATACGAGAGAAGAAGGATGCATGAAAAGTATTGAACTTTTATGTAATTGTCTTAAAGATCACAACTGCTAGTACGAGTATGTCACTTTAGAGTAGCAAACAACGTGTATTCTGTCTAATGGTTTATTGCAGACTAATTTTATAAAACATAAAGTTGTTTACATATAAACGTATTCTAAGCGTATAACAAGTATGACTGATTTTGTGATTGTGGATGAAAAATTGAGAAAGGTAGTATTAGACACTATTAGACACTAGTGTTCTAGAGCAAATAAAAGTTGAGAATTTGCAAGAGAAAGGCATGAGAGAGGAATTTATAAAGAAACTGATCAAGAAGTTTGACAAGTTAGATTTGGTATATGAGATTGAAGAATTATGGAAGCCTTTTAAGGAAGGAATCGTAGAAGTTAGTATTAAAGTGTGTGGTGTAAGTAAAAGAAAAAGAAGGTGTACGTTAAAGACTATGTGTAGAGGTGAAAAGGGCAGTATCGGATTTACAATATAATGCAATTTTTTGTGGTCCTGATTTAATGTACTGGGT
>DWIA01000442.1:0-10764 GCA_018248195.1 Archon apollinus
TGCTTATGGCGTGAAGCCATTTTGCATGTGCGACCGAACCAAGGCTGGGATCTGCCTCCGGTGGGCACCACAGAGGACGGAATGAAGATTTGTATTTTATGAAAGCTTTTTCATTTAATACAAAATTTAATTGAGCTGATGATTGCCGAAGTTGTTCAGCGTAATGTTACTAAAATCTTAATTAACACCATATTTTCATCATTACAGTTCATACTAAGTCCAGTGCTGAATTTTGAACATTTGCTTTACCCATAGAGTACCACAAAGTACCACACAGAATCGGACCACACGCATCCATCGACTTCCCGCAATTGTCATCTATCTAGTAGTTCGTCTTTTACTGTGTTGATAGTACGAGGTTATTACTAATGGTTTTTTTCCTAGTGGTTATCGTTTTTTGCAAGCCATATGCCTCCACCATAGCCACTTCAGCTTACTGATTCTTGGATCCCTTCGCAGAAATTTGTCATTATAAACTCGTCCAGTAATACTTCCCCCAATAAATAAAGTAGGAAAACTATCCACCGTATCACAGTTATCATAAATCTTCTACTAAAAATTGAATTAAAAATGTAGTTTGATAAAGTATAATATAATTTGCAGCTTTCCCTCGTGTTGTAGACATTCATTTCTTACATCTATTTAAAATTAAAAAAGTATTTAAATTTCTTGGCTAACCAAAAAAAAAGCAATCCGAGTATAAATATGATAGAAATTTTCGTATTATACCTAAGTACATTATTAATTTTTAAGAAATAAAGAAAGGCTTTAATTAGTTGGAATATAACATTAAATATTAGAGCGCCAGGTGTGTTTTCTGTAAGCCAGCTAAATTTGTTCCTTTGATTTATTTTATCATCTAAACCCAAACAATGAATTTGAAACAACTGGTTAGAAATTATCAAGACCACACAATCGATGATTTATTTCAAAACCGTTATAAGGTAGTGAATTTTGAAATAGACTTTCTTCTCAATTACAGCCTAAACCGTAGAATTAAGTTTATTACGGTTAATAAGTGAAAATATGGTTACGGACCTTGTTAGTATCATTAGGGAATCTGAGTACTGCCATAAAAACAAATCCTCACGATTTGAGAGAAGCCTTGTTATAACATAACAAAATATTTTCAAAAAATAACTGACTGAACTAATCTAATAATTTTAATTTATGGTTACTAATTATATTATCTTGAGATATATGAGTTCCATAAAATATATACAATATCTCAAGATTAATGTTACTTGAGACCTCCTTTCCAGATTAGACCATTCGATCTGGCGGAAAACTACCGTTTTTTATTGACATAACACCCATCCCAAAAAAAAAAATTATTCCTATTAATGTAGTGTGCCATTCTCCAATACATTTACTGGTTGTAGGATTCTTATGTAAGAATTCACCTAGGTATCTACTACCGCAGTGCCAATTATTATACTGTGGAGCACCGTGAAGTGCCAGATATAGTAGTGTGCTAACGTTACTCCTTTTCGGTTTGAAAAGCACTGAATCTAGTGTTATAACTGAGCATTATGAGATTTAAGAACCAATGAATTAAGGTGACGAGCGCAATAACGCCTTATATGTTTCACACGTTGCACTTATTATGAGGTGAACAATTTTCTTGTGCCACTTTCTTCCATAAAAAGCGTACATTGATGATGTCCTCGCTGATTTTCAACCACTTCAGAATAATATCGAAAACTATCAACTGCGTATGATAATACTATACAATATGATAATGGCAGAACTGTACGGAGAAAGACGTGTCCAATATAATTATACTGGACGCGTTTAACCTTCATGCGATCACAACGACGAACGAAAATTCTCAATAATCGAAATAAAAGTTTTCATTTGCGCAGAATGCAATATTGAAGGTATCGTTATACTGTGGCGGAAGAGTAAATTAATACGTTAACCCATATCGTTTATAATGTAAGTTGTTTTGAAAAATCCTAGTCTTGCAATCATACCATTCACCAATGTTTTTAACTCACAAATTCATTGATTTAGTGAAAAATAAAAAATACTTTAAAATTACAGTCGCATTTGTTTACTTTACTGGCATTTATTAAACACGATTTACTTGCGTATTAGTATCAGAATTTCTCTTTAGTGAAAATGTTTAAAGAATAAATACAAACGTTTGCAAGTACCTTGTATACAAAACATAGCTCAAAGAAGCGACGATATTTAACTCATACTTCATTGCGAGTGACATATTCGTAACAAGGTTTTGTAAATTTTATATTTTTGTGGTGCATTTTTTTCAGAATAATATTTAATATTAGTAACGTGGTTTAGTGGATTTCGTACCTGCCTGCTTTAGGGTTGGAAACTCCGCTTAGGTTCAACTTTTATAATCCAGGGTCCATAATTCAACAGCCATGTCGACCTCAGACGGGGGGTGACTGCATGAATATAAATATTTAATAAATCTTTAGTGCTTACTGTCTCTATTGGAAAGATGTCATAGCTCCTCTAAATGGCGATGTAATCGTCTCAAATATGACCTTATCCATCGGTTATCCAACCGTTGACGAGCAAATACGTTTAATATGAGTGGTGTTTGCTGTGGTAGCACCACACCACCACCTACCCTGCGTGACATTTATAGATCTTCCCAGTTCGAGAGGGATCTATGTCCTGCAGTGGACTGCACAAAGTTTAAGGGTAATGATTAGTACCTTATTTTCACAGTCCTAAATTGAAAATCTGTGTAAAATATAAACGTCATTATAAACATTTAAGTAAATGTTTGGTACCTAGCTAATATATAGAAAACAGCTTACCTGGCAAAAGTGAATCTAGTTAAATGAATCAGGCGTTACTTTGCGGAAATCTATTACAACAGAGGAAGGAAAGTTAATTTACTAAGATCCGCGAGTATAATATTATATTATATAGCAAATTAACTTTCCTTCCTTTGTTACAGATTCCGTTTTTCAGTTCAGACAGCGGCAGTTTTCATTATTTTCAAACGGCTTTACAGCGATCCGTAATATTTATGAAGTCGCTTAAGCTAATCAAGTTGCTTTTCGGTGACAGCGATACAGAGTGATATAAAGCGCATACTCATGTTCACGAGAGAACTAAGATGTCAGACATCCTGATGATACAATTAATCTGGGCTGCCTTCAGGTTTTTAATTATTATATTTTATGTCCTAACTACGCAAAACGAGCATGCAGTGTCTTAAAGTCGTGCAGTGGTATGCTTGCTTTTTGATTTTATTTTATTAATTATGGGATCCCAAGCTGGTGATATTACCCAACCATCGTCTCTATTAAAATTAGGATGTTTTATAATTTCAATAGCCTCAAGAATTATCCTTGGCGGGTGTTCGGTGTTCTTTTGTGATATGTGGTATTAAATCTGATATGATGGTTTGGTTGATCTAGAACATGGTCGCGGACTGCAGACTTTCTAGTACGTCGATGCTTCACCTCAGTTATGTGTTCTGTAACGCGGGTTTTTACAGATCTTTTTATTTGTCCTATGAACATGAGACCACAGTCTCAATCCAGCTCGTACACTTCTGCATCTTGTAGAGTGATATCATAGTTGACAGATGGTAAAAACTGACTTACCTTGTGACTGCTCTGACGTATAGTGAAACAGCAGGTACACGTATGCGTTGATGGTACTGTGTCAGAAACCTTCTCCCAAGTGCCACAATAACTATACAACACATAGGGACCGATCTATTTTTAAACATATGATTTTCATTATTGGACAAAGTGTCGAAACGAGCAAAACGTTCACCTGATGGTAAGTGCAACGTCTGCCCATAACAGATGTGTAACCCGGATCATTTCTGTGTGACACTATTGTGCGCCCGTCACCCTGAGACATGAATTCTTAAATCTCAAATGCCCAGTGATTACACTAACTCACAGTGTCCTTCAAACCGAAACGTAATATTTGCAAACAACTGCTTCACGACAGAGTAACTAACACATTTGTGGCAATTATTTTATTATGGGATAGTGCATTACAGTTATATATATTACAGTTCAAACGATTGTCATGTAATAAAGATTTGAGAGATTCATTTTTTTATGAGACTTTGTGAAAGCCAAGCCAGAAAATTGTATATTTCCTTCTACCTACGTGTTATGGTGCAATTTGACGATAGAGGGGCACAGTGTCATATGTCTCTGGCCTAAATCTCAGTCTAAGGATCACAATTTTCTTATTGTTATAAATTTACGACATACGATCGCCGAAACGGGAATACTTTGTTGTGAGGTGAAATACGTGTCGTATTCTTGACCTCAGTAGTATTACCGAGTGGTAGTGCTGTAGTGGAGGAGGGCATTTGGTAGTGGTTCCCAATGACCGTATTAGTTCGCTATATACTTTAAAATCTAAGCACAGAAGTATTTTACCTGTGGTTATCAACAAGTTACGACATTCGGAACTGAGACTTAACTCTTCGTGATAGCCTATATTTTGTTTCTCATTGGTGTTCGACTATCAATTCTTATTTTTGTGTTTAGTGAATGAGTCTGTACTCGTAACACGTTCTTTAAAAGGTTTTTAAAGTTGATTTCGAGATTTTATGTCCTTAAAAGATCAATCTATATATTATTGATTCCATTGTGTCACATGCCTTGATCATTTTCATTAGGTACAAGCCAAGCAGTAATGGAAATATATAATTCAAATGTCATTGAATATTTATTATGGTAACAGACTATGATTTATCATTGAAATATTTCGACTTATTTCGACGCTGTACAATTCAAATTAGGTGTATCTTTGAAAATAAAAACGATTTCATAGATGTGTAGCGTTAAAACTTTACAATATATTTTTTCACAAGAAAATATTCGGTACATAAAATACCGATAAATTTTGGTATTTTATTTTATTCGATTATTACTCAAAATTATATAAAAATACTGACAGACAAAAGCAACCATAGAAGAACTTTACAATTGCAGCAGAAAAACCAAGTCGCAACGCTGAAGAAAATAAGTAAAAGGAGAATATATTTCGTGATCGGAATAACCGTAAGAATTTACTTGTTCAGTGGTATACAAATCTGGGAGAGAGTAATACGACGTCATATTAATGCGTAAACGAATTTATTACTTGATAACAAGAATAACTTTAAATCCATATAGTTCTGTGGAAATGAATGTAAAATGTGCAATTTATCTGCGTATCTTTATTTACTCGTATTATTTATTTTTTATTGTTTTAACCCTAAAGGGATACAATTCGATCCTGAGCGTAGTGCTACACTGTGGAAGACGTCTTTCAATTAAAAAGAAACAAATCTACGAATATCTTCAAAAATTATAAATAACAAACAAATAAGATTAAATACAAGTACATGAAATATCTATAACACGTTGAAATAAATAAAAGGCAATATATGCCGGTTGACCATCGAACACAATGCAACAGTGCTCCACGTTTTGCTCTGCGCAATAATAATATCTAGCGAAAACGACCGTTCTAGAATTGTATTTTATTTTATTTTGTTATGTTATAACATAGCCATAATTATAGTAGCATAAACAGTAGAATAATAAACAAAAACCATAATGAAAATGTTAATATAGATTATAAATTTCTTTGCATATTTTCTCACCTTTACCATGGTAAGTGGTCTGAGGAATTGTTCGGTTTAATACCAGCCACTGAATTTCGCCATCGTCCATTGCGGCAAAAAAAGAAAATCCATCCACGACACCGCATTTTACCTCTGTGCGCTTTTCTCGGGGTTTTCTGCATCGTACGACCACGTTTTGGAATCTGCTGCAGCCAGCGGTTTTTTCCAGACCGTTACGACTTAGGGACCTTCAAGAAAAGAGCCAACTCCTTTCAAAAAACCGGCAACGCACCGGTACTTCCTCTGGTATTGCGGATATTCATGGACGTCGGTGATCACCATCAGATGAGCCGCTTGCTCGTTCTTCTACAAAAAAATAATATATTTAATTAGGTAGAATAAACTAAATTAAAATAAATTTTATTTTGTTTTGTATACGCTAACTTTTTTCTTATTATCAATAAATAATAAGTTTAATTATAGTTAAAACATACAGAAAATTACTCTTTCATAAAAAAATCCATAACGTAAGGATGTTATGTATATTTTTAATTTACTGGTGGTAGGAATCCTATGCAGGAATCCACTGTGTTTGGTGGTTACTGTGTTTTGGTTTGAAGGGTACTGTGAGCTAGCGTAATTACTTGGCATATGAGACTTAAGGGCTGAAGTCTCAAGGTGACGGGCGCAGTATGGTACCACTCAGGAATGTTCTGTGTGACAGCATTTGTAACACTTACTGTTTATTTGGTGCAAATAACTGGGTTACGATGTAACTCAATTAATTGCATTTAACCAATTATCAGCTTAATTTAGAAATAAAATCAATTTCACGAAAGCACCATTTCACACATATTTGACCTACGTTTAAGACGTAATATATTCAACCGATATCTCAACACACTCCATACATATTCATTACCACTTCAACAGGGAAACTCAATGAATATTGTTTTCCCTTAACGTTGTTCGTTTTATAAAATATATGTACAATATATAAGGGTAGGTAGGGGGAAATAGGACTATTTTTAACTGGTAGTACCGTTGAGCGAGCGCATTACTAGTCTCCTAGCATCACCACTCTCCGGTAACGGTCTATGTATTTTGATCCGGCATATTTATAACTAGTTTTCGCCAGCAACTAAGCCCGCGTAAACAATAATTTTTAATATTTAATTTATTCCCCGACGTTTCGAGTGCTTTACAGCACCCACGGTCACGGGGGGACTGAGGTGTCAGACGTCCCGATGTCATAGTTAATCCAGGCTACCTTACCTTCAGCTGCGTAGATCGGACCAAAACAAATAATTAAAAGCTGAAGGTAGCCTTATATATTAATTATCTTTGACGTCTTCATGGGAGCAGTGTGAAGACACACTGGAATGTTATGGCTTACACAGTATTATTTTGGGGCATACATTGCACGTCACATTATGTGAACGATTTGCTCGTCTCACTCACTTCCATAAAAAATAACGTTTGTTCGCCTTGTCACTGTGTTCTATAAGAATAATACATATAACGGAGCGAGAACACGGTGAGTAATAATATCAAAAATTATAAGTTGTGGCACTCGCGCTTCCTTTGTTTCTCATGTAGGTACGAAGTAAAACCGATGCGGGAGTCGGATCAAATATCACATGCAGTAGGCCACTGAAATGGTCAACATTTGAAAAAACATAAAGCGGCCAGACTGTGTTATGCCCACAAATCCTCTTACTTTCTTAGTAACACATAGAAAGACTTAAATGTATGTTGATAACTAATAACTAATGTACGTGATTATATCTTATATTATCGCGAATACTACACATTTAATAAAGCTATATTTTACGGTTTTTTACAGCGTCATGAAGACATGGTCCCGTGACCAGGCGCAATAAAGCGCTCGAAACGTCGAGAAATAAATATTTAAAAAATAAACGCGATAAAATCCGTTAAATTTTAGTTTTACTACTCCAATCTACAACAAGAAAAGTCAAACCGCACCCGTTTTTATTAAACTTATGTAAGTTTCATTCAAGTAAGTTGGTTTTCATAATATATTTGTGAAAGATTAAGGCATTTTCTCTTTATAAAAAACTTTTTTCACTCTATAAGTTCACCGAGAATATAATAAGTCTGAATTTGTTACAAACATAATATTGAATATATTTCACTAAAAAGTGATAAAATAGCGCACTAAAAAGTAATAAAATTTTAACAGTATCAGCTCCGGGGATTGAATTTAGTTTGCATCAGTATTATGAAATTTAAGGCAAGCACCTGACCTCCAAGCTATAAGCTGTGCACCGGAATGATTGAATATTTTATGAACAAAGAACTTTTTCGCACGTTAGTTATTTATTGCGATAGCTAACGTTTCTATCGAGCTCAATAAGATCTTCGTGAAACTCTCACCAACATATTCCTGATGCAAAGTATATCTGTGATCTTTTATTTTGTTCTGTATAAGATTTATTCCTACGTTGTCGTTAATCGTACCTGTTCTTTTATTCTGAGTGTAAGTGCATACCATGAAACGGACTGTATACCGATGTTATGCGATATTTTTTTGTATATAATACCAGTATGTCTTAGTTTTAGCCTCTTCTTTCGCTATATCGGTCTTTTGTTATATTTGTATTTTTATTAATGCTATCTATGATTGACGATAACATGTAACTATCTTGAGAGCAATGTTGACAAAACTAATGGCCTTCTTTAGAAAATACTTATTTAAGTTTCATTCGTGTAAGTTAATTTTCATAAACCTAATCGTGAAAGATTAAGGCTTTTTCTATTTTAATAAACTTTATCCAACACTAGCATTTCATTTGTACTGTCGGTGTGTTTAAAGACATAAGTTACACACACGCAAGCACTCATACAGGGAACGAATTTGAGAAATTGAAAGCGTCATTTTAAGAACTAAACTGAATAAAATTACGAGTAATTTCGTTCAGCGTTATGATTATCATATACATTACCTAGTTGATTTTTTTTTCTGTTTATGAACTGACAACAACCTGACTTAATAATATGACTAAATAATAAGACTCTAAAGTGTTAACTATAATATTTGATGTTCATAATAAAATTTGTTAAATGTACATTTTGCTTCTTATTTATATTAAGCAGTCGTACAATAACAGAAATATAAAATTATTTTCAATTTAATTTGCCTAAAAGTAAGGAACATGGAAAAGTTATAGATTAAATTATAGCATACTTAACAATTCATAAATATTTTAAGTTTTTCACTAAAAGTCTTGCTAATGAAACTAAATTTATTATTAACTGTAAACGGTGACCATTAAATGACAGCTGTACATAAATTATCGTTTTTATCAACTGAAATAAGTCCGAATTTCTGGGTAAGAATATTGGATTTGGAATTCATAATATTTCTAGGTATTTGAAATACAATCTCAACGGACGCAATTACAAATACCTAGAAATATTTTTAATTTAACGGCCAAAGAAGCTTAACAGATGCAATTTTAAGTATTACAAATTCACATCAATCTACTAGATTCCATTAGGCAAAACGAAATTTTTAACTGAGTCGGTTGTTACTCAATCGAATATTTCTATTATTCGATGTTCTAAATTTAAACAA
This sequence comes from Archon apollinus, assembly GCA_018248195.1. NCBI lineage: Eukaryota > Metazoa > Arthropoda > Insecta > Lepidoptera > Papilionidae > Archon > Archon apollinus. The sequence goes on from DWIA01000442.1 coordinate 9,171, forward strand.
AAGTTTTCGATAATTTAATTTTAATTTGTTTATTCATCTATTGTGTTGTTATAACTTTTAAATATCTAGTTCTTCCGTCACTATCCTTGGGACGGGGGACATAAAGAGGACTATGTGAGTTCGCAAAGATGTTAGAAAGTAATTTACTACCATTAAATATAAAAGACTAAAAATCTCTGGTTCGGTATTACAAAGGCTTAAATCTTATCTATTAATTTTAAAGTAAAGAAGCACACGTTCTCATGCAATACAAAATCCCTAGTTCCTGATGGACAGTGTAAATATAAAGAGCTAGTCTAACTAGTAGTAGTGGTTAATAGTCATGTGTCTTGGCGTAACGTTATACTTGGAGTTAAATTTTAACTGTCACACAGAAAATTTTAAAAGTGCAGTAAAGAAGTTGGTTTAAATTGCAAACAGTGATCTCCTCTTATAAGTATATGAAGCCAATCTAAAACAAATATGCTGAGGCTATAAAGGGCCCGAAAAGCTATCCTAAAAAATACTGTCTTTCTCCCCTTTAAATAAAATTCACACATTCGTATATCAAAAGTGCATATTACAAACCGACAGACAGCTGTTCAACAAATCAGTCATTCTCAAATATCACAGAGAAATTGTACCGTTTTGCATATCAAGAGACATGTCCCACGATTAAAACTAGAACAGAGCTTGCCAAACGTCAGTATTATGCCATGACATCTCGGGTGTAAAAAAAAGACGAACAAAAGAACAAATAAGAAAATTGAATACTTATAAATTAAACAAATACTACATGCTAAAACTTAACTACTAACACACAAAACATTTGATGAAAGTTTAAAGTTTCACAAACACACACACATACACGCACATACATACACGCACACACGCACTTAGATACACACATGCAATAGTATAAAATATTTATAATATATATTTATTTTTTCCTATGCAGGAATCCGTCTAAGTATGTACCACACACACAGGGCCAGTTATTCTGCTGCGAAGCAGTAGTGAGTAAACACCACTGTGTTTTGGGTTGAAGGGCACTGCGAGCTAGCATAATTGCTGGGCATATGAGACTTAAGAACTGATATCTCATACACAACAGGTGACAAGCGCAGTGTGTTGTCGTGCAGAAATGTTCTGGGTGACATAGCATTTATTATGGGCAGACGTTGCGCTTTCCATCAGGCAAACATTTTGCTCGCCTCGTTACTCCCTTCCATAAAAAAAACAACAAGTTAAATAATAATCATTTATAATGTGCAATACAGGCAAAACAAATATAAAGACTACTGACTCCTCTAAAACAAATTATCTTAGCACTGTGATCACGGATACCTCTTCGCATACACATAAATTTTGCACTAATGCTCAACTTGTGATAAATGCGTATATTTTCTGCATGTTATGTGCACAAAATAATAATAAATAAATAATTTATTATTTTCAAATCCTGTGTTTAAATCTTGTCTAAGTCAGATGATTTTCTGTTTCTTAATATATCAATTTTATTATTTTTGATTTCACGGCTGTTACTTTTTACGTAAAATAAAACACTGTTTTGTTTTACGAAAGTATACTTCAATTAGAAGAAAATCAGTTTGAA
>DWIA01000443.1:0-10752 GCA_018248195.1 Archon apollinus
CCTCTGGCGTAGCGCTGCTGCGGTTTTAACAGTTACTGAAGGGCTAGAAGTACCTGTTTTCCACCCGCTTTTAGAGGCTCTGCTGTAATTCCGTCTTCATCCGGCGCTTTCCATTCTTAATCTCTTCGAGAGCATACTAGTATCGCTCAGACAGTCGTCCAGGATATCATCGAAATAGTCACAGACGAGTGATGCTCTTCGATCTGACACCAGTATGTGGCTCCAACGACGATGTGCACAGCTCCAAAAAAACTTTCGATCTTACTCAAAATCTCGTCGCCGCTCTCGGTCTTAAATTTAATCAGTTGGCCCTTTCCGGCAGACAAATCTTGGGCAAAGACCTTGGAGCCTTGATTGCGTTCTCTCGCTTCTTAAATACGAGCTGTATTGAAGCTGCGTAGGTCTCTCCGCACACATTGTGAGATCTGACTGTTCAGTTAAGCATATATGTTAAGAATATACTGGATGTTAATAGCATACAAACAATACCAAATATTTAGCTAAGATTTTCTAAGTTTGCATAAAATTTTAGTAATTTACAGGACAATAAATAATAACATGACTAACAAATTTATCAAACAGAAGTAACATATTCGTGAAAGGTCGTAGTGCACAGTTGTCATCTTGATGCAATTAATGTGCCACATTAATTCCATCATTCTACCTTATCGTTTTCTACTAAACTATACAAGCATGTAAAATTTTACATAAGGTCAAATATATAATAATATATATTATTCTAATGCTTCATAAAGAGGCGAGTTGTGCTTTTGCACAACAGTAAAATGAATAATTTTAAAAATTAGTAGTAAACGTAAAGATAAAATTTCAAGTACATTACAGTATAGAATATCCATAGGTTCTGTGCTTTTTTTAGCAACGTGTTTATACGTTACTAAAAAAGTACGGAATCTATGGATGTTTTATACTGTAGTCACAATGTACGATAAACGAGTAACCACACATTGATATAATGAACAATAAACTCAAAAAAGATACATCGATTCAAAATTGCTGCGTCTGTGTAAATTGCGAGAGGAATTAAGGATTTTGGGTAACAACCTAGATCGGAGTTTTGGTATACGTGTATAGATGTAAAATTTAAATTTTTGCTATTGTATGTTAAAAAATTACGTAGGTGATCTTCCAGTGCGAACGATCACTTTAAGGCATCAATTTTGTAGGACATAGCTGCTCGCATCCGTAGGAAATACTTGAATTCTGACTCCCCACATGTGTCCCATGGGTACTGCTGCAGTACCACTTTTGGGTGTGAGGCTTCAGGCTTTCAAGCTACCACTTACCAACGCAAACCCATGCCGCCAAATGATTTCAGTCGTGTTCGGTAAGTAACAGTAAGCATCTATGTGATTAGCAAACGATTAGCGCTTCCTTACAACGCAACTATATGATAAACATCGACTTTTTTGAGTTATTGAATTAATAAGATTTATTATTTACACGAATAGTTTCCTCTTATATATGAAATACTTAGTATGTTCGTTGTCATAAAATCAGTTTACATTGAATTAATTGTAATTAATTTGCAATGTATTCTTATGAAATTTTCTATTTTGTATATTTTAAGAAGTTTTTGAACAACTTTTGGCAATTTTTAAGTTCAGTATTCACTAAGAACTTAACCCTTATTTATTATTCAAATGAAATTAAAAATATTTTAGTTTTCTCTTTAAAATTAGTCTTTATTCTTTTATTATATGATGTTAAACATATTTTAAGAAGCGCGCGCGTGCACGCGCCCGCGTGTGTGTGTGTGTGTGTGTGTGTGTGCATGAGCATGCGCGTGCGCGTGCGTGTGCATGTGCGTGTGCGTGAATGTATGCGTGTGCGTGTGTTATACATTACAATAACAAAAACAAAAATAATAACATTACAATTTAGAAAATCTGCCAAGTCGGGTCTGCGAAGTCTGAAATTTCAGTCACCAGTACTTCTTACCGATTTTAACTACAATCACGTCTAAATTACAAATTTGTAACTAATATAGTTTACGAAATATCTCAAGTCAAATTTGCCTTATTTTGTCACTACCTCATTCACCGATCATGGCAATTCTAAGGTACTTATATCAGAGACATACACATAAAAATTTGAATTTGGATTGTAATTATCCCACAACCAAAGGAAAAATTAAAAAACCCAGAAATTTCAGCTTGGTATTCATTGCGGTTGGTAAACTACTAAGTCTATGGCAAATTCTTTCATCAGCTGCAAAAGTAAGTTTGTTATAGTTTTGTAGCGACAATAGCCTAACATGAAAAGTCTAACATGAAGATTTAATTTCCCTTGCTTCTTTTTTAAGGGGTTCAGTTGAGGAAAGGGTCGCATGTTATCTTGTAGAATGTAGACTATTTTCATTTCATTAAATATAAGGGCATTATTATGGGTCGGAATACGAAGCCGATGGACCTCGAACCCGGGCATTTGTTATTTTCTATCTAATAGATAATATTCATTTTATCATTCGAATCAACATGATAGTGAACAAGTAGTCAAAATAAGGAACAAAGATAAGGGAACATTGCGGTGTGGTTGAAGATGTAATAACAAAGATAGCGAAAGGGATACTTAGATGGTTGGAACACGTAGGGTGGAAGGATGAAAGAAGATTTACAAAATAGATTTATGAGACGAGTATGAATGGGCAAGCCGGTAAGGTCGTTAGAAGTTAGGTAAGGCCGATAGAATTCGTTTTAAGGAAAGGCTACGTCAAAAGTACCGGCAACCGACGAGCTTGTATGAAAACATTAATGAAAGTAGAAGAAGCGAAATATGTGGATCAGGATCGTAGTAAGTGAAAAGATGTGGTCTCTGCCCACCCCAATGGGAAAAAGACGTGACTTATGTATTTGAGCCTCAGATTAATAATACGATAACTCTATGTTATAATTTTTTTTTATTCCGAATGTGTTTAAATTTTATTATAACAAAAATTAAAACCACATAAAAGGGATATCATTGAATAATTCATAGTACTATGAAGTCTTTAATAAAGTTCTTGAAGACTATTTTTACTTGAAGTGACCACTTTAACCTAAGAAGACTAGACATCCAGTCCGACACAACTATAATCTACCAAGCCACACTCGTTGAGCCTTATGAAAGTAACACGATTAGAAACTACCAAACCAGATTCTTTAAGCCTGAAAACAGTCCAGAACGACTTGAAACAACCAAGCCTGAAGAGAGTTCGAGAGGGCGCCGGTACACAACCACATCAAAACGTAAGCGCGAACTCACTCATGAGACTGTCACGGAATGTCTTGCTGCCAATTTCCAAATAATAATTTACGTTAGTATTATGTAACAGCGTGGTACTTTCCTCGTCGAACCGATCTATTTACACGTAACAGCCAGTACCTAGTTGACGCGTGCTTCTTTAATAAAAATATTATTAATAAACATGTAAATACTGATAATGGGATATGATTATTATGGTTCAATTAATATAATATATTTACAAGCTCCTCAAGGCCAGCTGTTCCATGGCATTCGTTAAAAAAGGAAAGTTGCAGCCTGTAAATGTCACAATACTGAGCAAAGGCCACCTTTCATTGCGAACCGGAGAGTCCGTTACGATGCTCTAATGTTGGTCGGCGGTCTTCACATTATTATGTCACGTAGATTTCCTCACGATGTTTTACTTCACCGTCGAGAATGTAATAAATCAACACTTAAAATTTCACTTAACGGTTTTAGTGGTGCCGGCGCTGGGAATCGAACCGAGGTCACTCGTATACTATGAAATTTAAAGCGCACTATTAATTATTATTAGATCACCAATCACCTCGTTAAACACTCTGTTATCATAATGATTATATTATAATATTTTGGACACGTTTACTATTTTTGAAAAACGGATTTACGATACAGGAGCAATCCTAGTGTGTAGTGGGTGTGGAAATGTGGTAAAACATGTGAACATGTGTTATCTTAAAACATCGTTCATTTGGTACGTAACAAAATGAACATATTTTAATTTATCCAGAATTGCTTAAAATTCAGTTTTATCCGTTTTAGGAAGTAAACTCTACTACTTATCTTGATTTGTGATTTTATCCAGTAATAAACTTGTTAAACTGTAATCGTCGATTTTCACGTGACCCGAACAAGTATTGTAACTATGTTATTAATGGTTTAGCTATTTGATGCGGGCGAAGCTAAGCCATATTGCGCTGGGTTCGGCTTATGTTGCTCTACGAGTATATAGGCTTTATAAAAGCAAAACTTTATTTAATACATATATTCAATTTCAACTGCTCTTAATACTTCCTAAGGGGAAGACGTAATGAAATGATGAACGTTATTTATTGTACCAATACAGAAATAAACAAGAAATCCTCGTATTATATTTAAGTTAAGTTACAAAAGGCGGTCTTACCACATTAAGCGATTTATTCCAGACAACCTAAGCGTAGAGAACTGATCCCATTAAACGCTATTTAACGAGGAAATAAATTTAGTAACATGGTGGCCTTCCACTAGATGAAGTGAGGCTCAGGACCGTATTTTGTGGTGATCTATGGACGAGGCCTATGTTCAGCAGTGCACTAGTAACGGTTTGAAATGATGATGATGACGACCGAGTGCTTGCCTAAAATTTCATAGTAATTGGTTCGATCTGCGATGTCTGTAACATTAAAGTATAGTAATTTTAAGTGCTGACAGATCATGTTCTCAGCACTGAAGGACAATATCATGAGAAGACAGAGATATTTAAATGAAATATAATAAATACTGACAACGTTTCCATGCGTAGTATGGCGGACGAAGTTAAATTAGAGGCACTCTGTACTATGGGACATTTGTTTTACTTTACTACAAGTAGTCCTTACTTTGACGTTATAAATATTCATAAAACATGCTCTAATAAATAATTGTTATTGAGGTTGCTTTACGTATACAGTCTTTGTACGAAGACTTAAACGTAGTACAAAAACGATTGTTGAATTTCCTCTCCAAACTGTAAATCGTCAGAAACTTTTTCGTCAACAGTGTTTATATTCTTCGTAGTCTCTCCAGACGCTATCCAAAACTGCGTTGCATCTCGTCGATACGCATTGACAGTACAATTTTATATATACACTACCGACTTACAAGAAGTTGCAAATACAGTTCCTACTCTGGGGTAATAATATAAGAAAATTATAGTGAAAGTTATGAAAATTAAGGTGACAAAGTAGCCAGGCGTCGTATATAAGGGAGAATTATCGCACTTCCTTATGTGATAAGTTAATGGTGTATTATTTTATACATACCCTTGGTTTACAAGCTATTCCTGATACATAAGAATATAAAATGGTGTTCTTTCTCAACAAATATCGAAGGCAAAAGTCAAGGAAAAAGAGACGAAAGAAATTTGGTCCCCAAATAAATATCATATAGTCCACTTGCTTTTTCTCTATTCAACTTTCCGTTCTTCGTCTAATAGAATCCTTATTTTATAGTATTTCTAAATTGTAAAATCAAATGCTTATTTATTCTTCCAAACAAGGAAATTTAATTTATTTTCGTCATAAAATGTACGTAAATAAAAGTCAGTTTTAATATAATCTAATTAATAAATGTATTCAATTAAAATTAAACAATTACATTGTAAAATCAACACACTGTTATTTGTAGTAAACTATGTTACATATTTATAAGACGTCGAAAAACTTATTAGTTCAGTCTGTTTCTCTCAAAAGAATCCTGATTTTTATATATCTATCTCGTAGGGTGATATATATTTTATATATCACCCTACAGAAACTTATGATCTTGAGATAGAAATATTTATATATAGATTTACAAGAACAGTTGCACATTTAATTTTTAATTAACATTGTTCTGAAATAAGATGTTCTGGTATTACCGGAGAAATTAAACAAAAGAATGAAAATATTTGCAAATTTGATTCGATTTATGAAACACCGTGAACCGTGAAAATGCTAGATGTGTAAACAATAAAATTCAAATGTCGGTATATATACTGCGTTGTAAACGAAAACTTTACAAACCTCACCAAGCAACACCTAAAATGAATACCTCCAAATCTCTTTTGTTCTTCTTTTAAAATTGACAAACTTACCTACTTTGTCAATTTTTGTATCTTACTCAAAACTATTACATTATACTGTTGATTATAATCACACGTTAATTAATTTGCCCAGAAAGTCTAAAATGATGTAGGTAATGTGAAAATAGTTGAGCGTATTGGCTTTATTAATAAATAAATTAGTATAAAAAGTACGATATTCAATTCATAATTATAAAATGTTTTCAGCACTGATCTGCGTAACGCACTGCAATGCGCTGGTGCAGACGACAGCATATGATTCGTTACCAAACTCTTTACCTGACATCGTTCCTAACTATGGAGTGACTACGGTCTCGGAATCATCAACCAGCAACATCCCATGCCATTTGCATTGTATTCCAGCAGCTGATCTCATCCCTACAGTGGACATAGATAGTATATAATCGGATCAGCGAACCCATGATCTTCAATGTCTTTTAGTAATTTTAAGGTAAATAATAATTGACCGGCAATATTATTGTATTTTGCAATAATATATATGTATGAATACTTTGAATATACACTTTTAATTCTATATAACTTCTGTGGTAATTTCAAACTTTTTCGTTTGATTAAAAAATCAATATTTAAAATTATAAACCTGTATTTAAATTTTCAATATATGTATGACTTTTTAAATGGCGACGTTTTGAGGTTGGCGTCTATAAATTACCATCTGCGCGGAGTATCACGCAGTGCCATAAGTTTTTTTGAATATTTGATGTATAATGTACTGTTGCAGGTACGTCAGTGTACAATAAGTCATATCTAGACCCGCAAAGTAGTTGCCGTGTCGTTACAGAATCTACCAACCCATTTCGTCACGTAGGGGTTGTAAAAGTCGACTAAGGCCGGAATAATTGCATGGCCTCCGATCAATGGCGGAATAACCATTTGAGTTATGCCACACTCCCCCACAAAACCCGCAAAACCGGTCATCTGTGTTGGCTCCGTTTGGAATTCGAACCCAAGACAAAGAAGTAAAGAAGTCAGCCTATAAATGTCCCAATGCTCAGCACAGGCCTACTCTCATTTCTGATAGAGTTTTTGAGCCGTGAATAGTCCGCCACGTTGCTACAATGCGGGTCGGCGGACTTAAAATGTCCTCGAAATAGTTCTCGAACATGCAGGTTTCCTAACAATGTTTTTCTTCAACTTTAAGGACGTGGTAAATCAGCACTTAAGATTGCTATTAACAAATTAAGTGGTGCCGGCACCGTGAATTGAACCCAGGTCACTCGATCTTTCATACTATGAAATTAAAAGCGAGTTGCTGACCTCTGAGCTACCATAGCTCTATTATTAACTCATGAAAACCTTAATGTAGACGGCAATAGTAGCACAATGACCAGTTAATTAAATTGCAATATTTTACTGTATTAACATGTAAGGTAAATTTATTTTCTTTCTTTCAGTATTACAAATTTTTTTCGTCACGATTATGGCTACAAAATTTACGTTTCCATAAATAATCCGGTTTATCGTGAACGTAAAATGAATTTCGTTTAACTTAACATGTAACTCCAATACTTCTTGTAGGATTGGGATACAAGATTTTTTCAATTTCAGACTCAGTTTATCAATGAAAATATTTCTTGGAATTTAGGGTTGCATTTTTTGTTTATTTTATGGAAAGGGGTTTATATACATGTATTAACAACATATCCATTAATATACGGTTATGGAAAGATATGGTATTCGCAGTTCTCTGTTTGTAAAAAATGAAACTGATTTTCGATGGAATGCTTTACAACACGATCTTTGCAACACTATCTTATGTTAGCATTATAAATTTAAAAATTATATAAATTAGTAATTTCTTTGTAATCTTTTTTAAAATTTTCACAAATGTCTAAAGCTACTTTAACAACAATATAATTCTTAATTTAATTTCTCAACTTTTCGAGTATAGTTGTTTTTGAACTGATCTCGATTTAATCATAATGTTATAAATATATACAATATGCTTGACAAAATGATGAGGTTGGTAACAATGTTAACATCTATTAAGTTGGTAGTGCAAAATGCAGGGAGTAACAAGCTATGAGGCAGATCGTCATAATGTCGGCGGAAAGTTTTTAAATACATAAGTACTTGTTTGTTTATTGAGAATTAAAGTAAAAGTGAAACAATCAAACTACGTTTTATTTCACTTATATATCATTGATTATCGTAATTTCTAATTAGTTTTATTTGAAATACGAACCCAGTATTCACGATTAAATATGTTGGTTGATACACGCCATGTTACCTTTTATAGTTTTAACCTTAACAAAATACTAACAGCTTGTAATTTATTTATTAACAGCTGAATATTTAACTAATATCTAGAGATGTGTCTTTGTAAAAGACATCTCCCTTCCGAGAGTGTTTAGGTTTAACGAAGAGCATAAAAATAATAAAGTCTCAGACTAAAATGTCTTCTTCGTCGAGGATGCGTTCTAGAAAGATATATTGCACATAGCAAACACTTAGACTTGAAAAAACTGTTTCTATAAAGTCATTCAAATATTTGCACAATGTTTGCAACTAATCCAGTACCATAACTATAAGCCAATATTTCAGCCCAGAACCAGTAGTATACTCAGTCGTCCCTGCTGTGCCGAAAGAACATCGAAGTAATTCAATTGGAAGATTTTTATATTTATTATCTCGGTGACAACTTTTGAATACTCTAAAAAGCTATAAACTGCGCAGGACATATTACGGTGCCGTAAGAGTAGACTTAAATACAGAGGCAGTGAATCGTCCCTAGCTCAGACGCGCCCGTGGCGAAACTCATACAATAAGAACGGAGGTAGACTAGGATGCAATTTCAGGGACTCTGGGATAATCACAACCATTCAGGCCCGAAAACAAAGAATTTGTGTCCTTTCACAAATCTTGGCTCTGTCAGGGATAGCCCAGGTAGAGGCCAGGACCCGTGGCACTGTATTCGACACTCCGACAACCACATCACGTCACGCATATATCCAGACAAAATGTATCGAAAGCCGACAGCTAATATTTATTTCTATGAGTTAGAAATATTGATAACAACTTTGATTTCTATTCAAAATTGACACTAGGGAAAAAGACCAAACAATGTAATTTCGGTTTCTACCTAGGATTGAGCCACGTTTTTTGTACTGATGGTAGGATTGCTATGCAGAAATCCGTCTAGGTTATACTGCCATGAAGCAGTAGTGTGCAAACATTACTGTTTCAGTCTGAATGGTAATGAGAGCTAGTGTGATTAATGGGCATATGAGACTTAAGAACTGATGTCTCAGGGTGAGCGGTGAGCGAATTGTGGTGCCACACAGAAATGTTCTTTGTGGCACAACATTTGTTGTCGGCAGATGTTCAAGTTACCTTCAGGTGAAAGATTTGCTCGACTTACCACTTGCTTCCATAAAATAAACCATTAGTAGAAAAAACTTTTAAGAAGAATTATTTAAATTATCCGTAGTTAATAAAATCATTTTATTTATTCCAGAAATTATTTTAGCAAAATGCGATATATATGCTAAAATGCTATATATATATATGCTGCATTAGGTCGTAAATTCAAATATTACAGTAAAATACGTCCGCTCAAACAATTTGGACTCTAATGGTTATATCATTTCGAATCCAGTAAATTCCTCATTTTATTATTAAATTATTATTACGTTGTTATTCTGCTAGCAAGCGAGCTAAACGTCATTAAATTTATTTATTCAAAGTATCGAATAATTATTTTTATGATTCACCACGTACCCCTGAATAAAACAAATTTGGTGTTTTATTCTCCAAGTAATGTCTCAAGTTTTTTTTATTAAATTTTCTATATGGTGTTGATAGAATTTGCTATGCCGCAATAGACGATAGCGATATTCAGCGGCTGGAATGAATCTGAACAATTTCTCGGAACACTCCCCATGGTAAAGGTGGTAAAATATGCAGAGAGAAAGAACTTGGTCGTTGACGATTGAGCCGCTCCTCGTTGTATTCGATCAAATGGAAGAAGCTAGCACTGAAAGATGAAAACAGTACTCTATGTGAGGCCGTACCTACGCCTTATAAGATTGCAGGCGGTAAGCCGGCATGAAGTACTGTCCCGCTCTACTGAGCCCTCCAACCTTTTTTTCAATTTCACCCTCACTTCCAAGTGATCGCGAAACTGAACATCACTCGATACGTCAACGCCACGGATTTCGATACTAGCTGAGGCTGTAAGGGGAGTGCTCTCAAAAAGAGGCGATACGATGAAAGGTGTCTTTTTAACGGTAAACGCGCAAACCTGTGTCTTCTTGTCCATATGCAATTTAGGATCTGAATACGTAAATATTAAATCGCCTAATTAAATTAATAGTGGCGAAGTTATATATGATAATTAATAAAAAATATGTATTATTAATGACATTTTGTAAGTCTTAATGACAACTCTATTGCATTGTTCTGTAATGTCATAAAAAGGAAGTAGGTGTTACGTAAATATCTTGAATATTCAGGAAAATTGTTGTTACTACTGTTTTAAACAAGAACATGTAAATAGAAAATATTCAAAAAAAATCCGCCACACATAATAAGCAGATTTATTGACACAATAAAATTAAAACATTTGAGAATTTACAAGAGAAAGGCGTGAGAGAGGAATTTGTAAGGAAACTGATCGAGAAGTTTGACAAGTTAGATGAGGTATGTGAGAT
>DWIA01000444.1:0-10747 GCA_018248195.1 Archon apollinus
AATGCCCAGTGATTACGCTAGCTCACAGTGCCCTTCAAACCGAAATACAGTAATGTTTGCACACCACTGCTTCACGGTAGAATAACCGGCCCTGGGTACTACCTAGACGGATTTCTGCATATAATCCTACCACCAGTAAAAGTCCGAGTGAAAAAACTACGATGCCATAAACTGGTTATTTTGTTGGTGTTAATAATGCGGTTGAAAAGGTCAGTTAACACCTGCTCACTATGAGGTTCTGCTGCTTTCGGTTCGTTCTGGTTCTTCATGCGACAAAGACAACTGTATACTTTGCTCGGTGTTATCGGGGCAATGGTTCCTTGGTTCGGAGGCAAATGTTGTGGAGTACGTTTGCTTATTCATAAATTTAAAGAAGTAACAACACCTAACTATTTATTCCGCGTGATATGTGTGAAGTTACAAGTGTATAAATACACACTTGCATATTATTTAAAGAATTTTTTTTTTATTATAGTAAGTCGGAAGAATCAAGTTTCTCAACGCCGTTTATCGAGAACATAAAGCAAAGTGAAATGTTCTCAGTGTTCGTGTTCGTAGATTGTAAGTAGATTATATTATATAAAACTTGAATAAATAAAGACATTTTTTTTATCTATCTTATCTTATTTTTCTAAATAATTTTAAATACAATTTCTACTCTAAAGAAATATAGTTTACAATAACTTTGTATAATTCATCGCATTCAATAGTTTAAGTTAATTTTATAATAACAGTTTAAATATTCAAGCTTGAATTAATGTTTTATATTGTTATTTTGTATTGTGCATTTCAATTTTTGAAGCGTCACTACGACTTGTTTGTCACCTACATGTTATCATATTCTTAGAAATTTGTTAGAGCTCAACAGCCTAGACAAAACATCCCGAGACATAAAAGTGTATTGATTATAGTACACTGGAAAAGAATATCTTGCAATTATTTTTGGCACTCAAACTTTTCGTCCTTATCTTTATAGATAGATACCGTTTTACTATTGTTTCGGATCACAAACCATTAAAGTGGTTATTTAATTGTAACGATCCAGGGTCTAAGCAATTCTAATTAATAAGGCTTACGCATTATCTTCCTATGTACCATAAAATATATGACTTATGAACTCCATTAATGTTTCTGAATATCAAACGTCAAATCCTCAAGTAAGTACTGATGACTTGCCTGATCTTGGTTTGATGGACCTTTGTCCTATCTCTGGAGATCTGGATTTAAAAGATTAAGTCCGTCAGACTTAAATGATCTCGAGGAAAGTATTGATTATAATAATAAATGTGGTACTGCTAATAATGAAAATAACAAACTTGTAACGAATTTATTAAGATATCGTCTAGTAAAGGTTTTCATTCTAATGTAATTTTGGAGGAGCATAACGAAATCATTTTAAAGACTCCCCATAAATGTATCATAATACCTACTACGATAGATTTTGACGAATCAAATCCCTATGTATACAGAAGAAATTTTAGCGAATCTCGAAAACGGATCTCGGAAGAGATTAAAATAGAAGAAAGAACTTTACATTATTTTATTTAAATAAAAGGATAAATTAGTTTATGTTTTTTTCGTTTTAATGAATGTAGCTATGAAAACTTATATAAAAGTTTAAAAAATTGAGAGATAGCATTGCTTCAAATACAAAAAATAATAAATTAAATTATATTTCTATAACCGATTTTAAGAATAATTTTAATAAATAAGCTATTATAAAAGTATACCATATGATTATTTATCTTTTTAAAGTAAATGTTTACAAGAATAAAATAATATATTCTTCTCCTATCGAAGTGCCTAAAATATTAAAGGAGAATCATGATATTCCAATTGCCGGTCATTTAGGATCGACCAGAATATATAAGCGTATAAGTGAACAATTTTATAGGAAAGGGATGCTCAGAGATATTGAAAATTTACGTGAATCTTACCAAACAAATAAGTCTTAGGAAAATAAATTGCGCACCTATGCATATAACTAGTACGTCTATTGCCCCTTTCGAAAAGATCACTTTAGATATTGTTGGAATAATTCTTGAATCGGGTCCTGGAAAATTTAAATATATTTTAATTGATATAGATGATTTAACGAAATATTCAGTCGCTTAAAGTACCACTGCTGAAGAGACCAGTGAATGTTTTTTTTTTACATTTTGTATCGTTGTTTGGTAAACCTAAATATATTTTAAAAGATCAAGGCGCGACTTTTACAGCCGTTCTGTTTAAGAAAATATACTCAATTTTTAAAGATAAAACAAGTATGTTCGTCACCATATTATCCTCAAATACAAAATACTCTAGAAAGAAACCATTCCACATTAAAGGAATATTTGAAATCGTACATAAATGAAAATGAGAATGATTGGCCGCGATATGTTTATGCTGCTATTTTATGTTATAATACTAATGGGCATTGCACTACTAATTATTCACCTTATGAATTACTTTTTGGCAATTAGCGGTATATACTAAACTCTATTTATGATAATGAAATAGATGCAAGTAATCCTGAATATGTAAGAATTTTATAAAAACGTTTAAAATATTCTCGCGAAAAGCCCTAGAAAATTACGAAAATCGAAAGAAAAATCTAAAGTGCACTATGATACTCATACTAGGCAAGTTAAGTATAAAGTTAGTTACTATGTCTATGTAAAAAATAATTTGCGTTTAACGAAAACTTTATCTCCGATATAGAAAGGACCTTATAAAATAATTAAAGTACATTAATAGTAATAATTCCCTTTCTCTATTAATTAATCGTAGACATGTTCAGCACCATTTTGACCAAGTAAAGTTAGCGAGTAGGTCATCTTAATTATTGAGTAATAAAATATTACGTTATATTTTGTATTATTGTTTTAGTGGCAGAATGTCAAGATTATACACGATTAGCAAAAGATTTTAATCTTTTAAATTTAATTAACAATTTATTTTGAATATCAATAACGGTTACTTAAACATTATTATTACTAAAGAATCGTTGTCAGTAGAAACTAATATTAAATAATATAACAATAAATCCATATATGTAACTGCAAGATTTTTATGTAAACAAAGTGGAATTTTTGATGACTTATAATGTCATAATATGTAAGAACCTCTTAATATACGTCTTGGTAAAATGATGGCAGCGGATAATGAAAGCTAATATTTTAATCACAAAATCTATTTTAGATGATTTTAATAATTAAATTTACGAAATATGATAAATGAAGCGAAAATGAATATTGCATTGTATACATTTCCTACATGCTTTAAATATAGATAAGGTTCATTAATTAATTAATATTTCTGCCGTAAGATTAATTTATGAATTATATACGTTTTTAGAATTCTCTTAGTGGATATTAAGAATTTTTAAGTTTTAAAATGTACGAGTATTCCTTTGCCTACTACGCATAACACAAGTTTTTCTGATTCCTTTGTTTTTATTATACCTAATTATAAGTTTATATGTCTTTCAAAGGATAAAACGATTTAAACTGTTTTTAATGATTTTAATAAATGTAAAATGATAAATAAAAAAATATTATATTTGAGCAATCAATATTATATGAGTGAATTATTGCCTGAAGAAAATTTGTTCTTACCTAAAACATGTAACTTTGATTTTACATATGGTAATATTCAAATATGGCATAGTTTAAATAATAATAAATATGGTTTCGTTAAATCCATATCAACTAAGCTATTACTATTGAATGTTTTAATCAGAATATACAAGAATTTGTTAGTAAAGGAATAGGGTTTTTAACACTGCCCAAAAATTGTAGGGTTTATTGTAAAATTTTGAATTAATAGCTAAGCGTATTATATTTCTAAATGTAACAAATAAATTTTCGAATTTTAAAATTTTAAATGACTCATGTACAACAGTCATTTAAAATTTAATCTAGACGAATTTAATAATTTGAAAATAAATATGCCTGTTTTACGTGTGTCTAAAGATCTAGAAACGTTACCTTTAAATAATAACTTAAAGTAATGATTATATTGTTAAAGGCGTAAATTAAATTATGTATCAACCCCACATTGTAAAATATTACACATTATTCTGTATTAATCATTTTAATGGTTTTAATGACTTTTATTTTTGTTTTGAATAAAATTTTAAAGAACAGGACAAAATTTAAAGGCTATCAGGCGCCTGAATCCTGTTGAAGAGAAATCCCATTCCTATTCCTAAGTTTAAAAACTAAGATATAGTCATGATGTTATAAACTTTTAATTTACGAAGTTTATTCTTCCGCGGGAGGTTGTTATATCCCGTAAGATTTGCCGTAATTGTTATGATAGGCAGGCGGATTGGTGGTCGCTTTATCAGATACCTGCGTTTTTTAAGACTATATTTTTCGAAATGATTATTCCGTCACCAATAGGAAGGAGATTATCTTGGCATTTCCCTATGTCGTCTCTTACGTCACCCATGGGACAAAAAAGAGTGGCAGATTTTATTATGCTGCCACCACACGGCAAACGGGTAGATTAAGACGAGCGAATGCTTCTGTATTTGCGCTTACACTTGTGGCACTATAATATCTCCTGCGCTGTTGATATCTGCCGACAGAATTCGGAGTTGTCGCCGTCGTCTAAAATCCGCCAGAGAGACATCATCATCGTAATCACTATCAATTATTATTCCATGCGGGAATAGAATCCACGGCCAGTCAAATCGACAAAATTTCCGTTTACTTTATAATTCTATCTAAAAAGGTTTCAGATTTCCTTACACATCATATTAAATTCTCGACTGCTGTAGTCTAATATCAACAAGACATACTTTGTTGATTAATTGTCTTGAAAGATTGAATAGAGCTTGAGTAAATTAACAGTGCGGAAGGAGCTGTCTTGTATCAATTACAGACAGAACCAAAAAGCTCCCTGTTAATATATCTCATCTTATAGGATTAACGATTATTTTTTTAAAATTTAAAAATATGGTTATTTACATGTTTTACGAAAACTTCCCACAATATTTCCAATTTTTTAACTTTACTGATAAGTCCTCCAAGAACCTCTTATCCTCCTCAAATAGTTCATTTGATTTCAGGTTATAATACAAAATTATAAGTGAATCACACGTCACATTATATGTATATAATTGAAAGTTTTGCTTAATAATCTACCATATTTCCATACACTTTTTATTTTTATTTTTTGGACCGATATCTTACGAAGAAGGTTAGTATGTTTAATTCAAGCATTAAAACACATGTGTGTTTAATAAATGTACCTGCAAAAGAACCTGTAAAAGTTAATCATGAATTTCGCTGTATCAAAAGCCGATTCCGCAGATTTTACGTTGAAGCTGAGTTTGACGTGATAAATATTTGATATATCGCTCGTTACGCTGTTTGATAACTCGTTAACGATATTTTAGTAAAAATGATGATTTATATTAATTAAAATATGTGTAAACTTAAAATGGATATAAATTAAAGTTGGCGTAAACCTAAAATTCAATATATGTACAGTGAAAGTTATGAGTTTGACTTAAACTTTCTGCTAAATACTTTATCGCCATCGCAAGTACTGGCATTTACATATACATTATAATCATCACGAATTCTAGTTCCAGTATTTAGCCCATAGAAAGAAACACTAAATTCATAGCATTAAATCAATAATAGAGTACAATGCAATTACGTTTACGTTACGTATAGCCTTACTGTTCTTCTAATTATATTCGTACTTTCTACAATTCGCTTTTATATTTATCTTATCATTGTAAAGATTGACCGTCTTCAAATAATATAATTTAATGTTTTCTTTATAAATCATTTGCATACACTACTTATTGTATTGTCAATTATTGTATTGAAATATTAAAATTATTTGTTTGTTATTTAAGAGCATAATATTTTCCCCGTCGTTTTCGTCGTCTTTATTGCCCTTATCTGTCTGCCGTTTGAATTCTTGTCTTAGGTACTTATATAATTATAAAATATTCTGTATTCATTTATAAAAATACATATTTACTAATATGTTGACTGGCTGATTTTGTTTAGTTCTAAAGACAAGCACTAGGACACAAAATAAAAAGGCTTAAAAATTAGTATCCAATTCATTTAAATTATGTCTAGCTTATTTTGAATAATAATTATCTTTCAATTAATAAGACTTCCGGCCGGCCGGTGGTCTGGATTAGATTTGCCGCTATCAGTTGTTATGTTCGTAATAAAATTGAGATGCATACCGGAACGAAATAAGGTTATCGAATAACTAGCACCGAATGTAGATATGATGAAATATAGAAATTACAGGTTAAACTCGGTCTCCAAAATAGTGTATTCGCAATTATTTTAATAATTCAACCGAACATATCTGCCTATACCTACGAGAACATAACTACATAAATTTTTCTGACATGGTAACAGATTTTATTTAAAAAAAATAAAATCTCTTACCATGCCAGACCACTTTTAATTTTTTAATACTTTAAATTGTTACAAAAATTTAAGAGATAATATACATCTTTTCTAACGGGTGCACTTACATTCTTCTCATATCGTAATAGCTGGATTGGAACTTGTAATATCTTCTAGGTCTAGGCTATTTAAGATGTGTTTTCGATGCAGGACGAATATACTAATAGTAGTCTTTATATCTTTAAGTAACGAAAAGTTTCAAGTTTTTGTGATAATAAAACAAATGAACAGTATAATTATAATTTATGTTCTTTATCAAGAATAAGAAGAAAACAACGTTATTGATGAATGATTTCTGGCGAACATGTGGCCAAGAGGTTAGAGTACCTGTTGCGTGTTTTGGGTTCGAATCCCAGCCGCAGCTAACATTTGTGCAAACACACAAATTGTTGGTTTTGGGTCTTGTTGTGTTAGTCCATGTGAAAATTAGGTTTGTAAAATACACGATACAGGAGAAATAGATAAATAGATAACAATGTGGAACATCGACAACATTTTTAACAAAAACAAAACAAAAGTAATGTTTTCTCGAAACAAATAATTGTTTTATTTTCCGCAAATCTAAAATGAATTTTAAAACCGCACAAATAAAAAGCTTTTTCCTTAAACAAGGTACAAAGCAAAGCACTTTAACATATATTTCAGTGAAATGCTGACGGAAATACAGAAAATTCTAAAAGCCAAAGAATGAAAAGATGTGCCTGTTGTCACACACAACACGCACACGCTCGACTGTGGTCGGCTTCACTCGATCCCTGCGATGTAGACGCGGAACCCGAAACATGCTGAAGCTCGATGGCCGGGTGTTTCTTTTCACAGATCCCTCGTGCTCTCTGAACTAAGATTTTTCACACGGTAGCTAACCGTGATGAATGGTAATGAGATTCACCGTTTAAATATCTCTTAGTTGAGTCTTTTTTCTATATACCGTGTGGCTTAAAATGTTATAAGTATTCCGTATTACTAATATATCTAGAAAAGCAAAAGAGTTGATTGCTTCTAACTCCACTGTGAATTGAATTTTAGAATTTATGGAGATAAGGTGGTTTAAAAATTTAGTTACTTTATCTAATGGTAAATTATCTCGGATTTACAGGAGAATTACAAAGGGCTTTCTCCTAAAAGTCTTCTACAAATATGCCGGCGACAGTAGGAGATACTGGTGAGCCCATCGCCACATAATTGCTTGTAGTAATGTCCCTTCCACAATAGATAACCAGAGAGAGCATTTTTAAGTAATGCAATTTTATTAAATGTAATATTCGCGTAAATATAAGATGTCATTATGAGATTCACTAATATTTATTTGATTTGTGGTGGCGGCGTTAGAGAATCTGCCACCCCCATTTCATCCCGTGGGTGTCGTAAAAGTCGGCTAAGGGAAATGCCAGACGAATCTCATAGCAATTTTTCGATCTCTATTATGCTTGACCTAAATTATTCTGACCAGTGACGGGCGGCAGCGTCTAAGGTGGTATCTGATACTGAAATTGCCAACCCGCCTGCCAAGCATGGCGATTACGGCAAATTCTCCCATCTAGGAAGTGGCCTATGTTCAGCATTGGACTTTTACAAGCTATTGAAGAAGAATAAGAAGAAGAAATTTATCAGTGATAAAATCAAAATTATTACTATAGATACTGCGATAAAATATACAAATTAAATTTATCAGCGTTGAGTGCTAGTTTTAGTCAGCAAGAATTTTCAAACAACGATCTTTCCTGTACAGTACCGAAGTATAAATCTTTATTTAATTTAAGATTGCTTTTGCTGCTGTATTCCCCAATAGCAAACAGGGATCGTTTCTTGAGAAATTTACTGCAAATAAAAGTTAGATTAGTTTACACATTCTAGCAACTAAGTCTTAAGCTTAATAAAATCATCCACTTTCTCCCTTTTTTCATGTTTATGTCAATTGATTTAATGTTATGTTACTTATTTTAGTTAGTTTTAAGTTCATATGTATAATATTATGTTTGATTACTATATTACTATAGTTTTTCTAATTTGATATATGTAATGAGAAAATATATTTCTATGTACTTTAAAACAAATTTAGACACCATTATAACAAAAACCAAAAATACTTTATTCACAATATCTCTAGTATATCTTTATTAGTCGCATGAATTAAGTACATTTACAATATATCAAATGTATTTTTAAATATCTATCCAAACTGTGTTTTAAAAAATTTACTTTATTTACAAATAGTTTATATAATGACAATAAATCAAATTTATACTTAAATATCTGTCCAAACCGTGTTTTATATAAACTGCTATCTACATACCTAATCTGTAACATTCACACTAGGATATTGAATGTGGCAGTTTTTCTAAATACTAATTTGACTGTAGAAAATGCTTATGGGTTCAATTTCTTTTTATTATTTACTTTATATGATACTAACATAAGAAGACTTAAATGATCATTTGATGATGAATCTTATAGTTTGGATTGTTAAATGCAGGCTTTCTTGGAACAAATCGTGATGAGTTTTTAATTGCAATGAGTAAGCACTCAGTAGACATAATGGCAATAAATGAAAATAGCTGCGTCCTGGTGAAAAGTGCCGAGCTCCTAGAGTGCCAGGATACCGACTGAGACATGTACCACGACCTAGATCTATACGTTGAGGTAGGGGAGGTAGAGTTGCATTCTATATTAAAACCAGTATAGGTGCACGGATAAAAACACACCCTGAACATCTAGATATTTTGCAACTCTGGATGTCTCATAGGCTAAAATGCAAAAGTATATTAATAAGAAAATGCTACAGGCCACCTTGGCTTGATTTTAATATATTTCTCAATGGAATAACACAAACCATACTTGCCCTTACACCCTACGATAATGCAATTTTACTTGGCGACTTCAATATAAATATTAAGATGAGAACACTAAAAAAAGAATACTAGCTATAAGATTTAATGAGTTTCTTAGTTACATGAATTTCAAGCAAATGGTGCAAACAGCTACACATTACACTGAGCAAAGCTGCTTCCTCATCGATATTATATGTACGGACTTAACTTGTTTTTTTACTTGTGACTTAACTTTGACATAAAGTAGAAGTGGATTACATAAGCGAGCTTAATCGTCTCTCTTTCATTACATGTGAGACAACTATAAAAAAAGAAATGCCAAAACCTGGGCTCGTAACATATCGTCCTCTCAGAGATATAATACCAAAACTCTTCGATAATGACCTTGAGTCTATTCCATGGGAAGAGATAGGTGATGCAGCTGATATTAATGTTATGGTTAACAAGCTAATTTCAAATTTAATGCAGCTATTTGATATGCATGCCCCTGAAAAATTCAAAGTATTTAAAACACAGGAAACACCATAGATATATACCTAAAAATAACAATCCAGAGAGCTACAAAGATTTGCGACCTATAAAAATATTAATTTGCCTTTCTAAGGTACTGGAGTGGGTTGTATAGTTGCAGATTGAATACCTTGAAAACCTACAATGCCAAACCTACAATCAGGATTTAAGAAAAGATATGGTACATCTACAGCATTATGTGATGTGGTGAGAAATTTGATTAAGGCTCGTGATCAAGGACGAGGATCATTACTCGTGTTGTTGGATTATTCCTGCTATCAATACAATGGTTTATTAGTTACCTTACAGTCAGGAAGCAAATGGTTGAAATACTCAAAATTGGTGGGACATCAACCACATAAAACCCAGTACACCTGGCAAGAGGTGTACCCCAAGGGTCAATTTTGGGACCGCTGCTATTTATATTGTATAGTGCTGATGTTGTGAATTTCATTTATAGTCTGATAACATACAACTGTATAAATCATTTAGATCTAAAGAAACTCACAGAGCGCTCCGTGATATAAATAGTGGCCTTTAACGAGTAGTTGGTCCGAACAAAACTCACTAGTTCTGAATCCGTCAAAATCAAAGTACTTGGGAGCCGACATCATGTCTGGACAATAAAAGGAAAAGAACGTAAAATTTAAATAAAAGGTGAACCAGCATGTAGCCTTGGTCTTGTAATCGATTCCGAACTTCGTTTTAAAACTCATATTAATAATGTTTTTAAAAACTGCTTCTACAAATTAAAAACATTGTATGCAGTTCGAGACTACATTAATGTAGCTGTAAGGAGACAGTTAGTGGAAAGCTTAGTCATTTCTCGACTTAATTACTGTGATATAATGTATGGCCCATGTTTATTGACAAGAACAAATAATCTCTACTGGTGGTAGAGTTCTATGCAGAAATCCGTCTAGGTAGGTACCACCCCAGGGCCAGTTATTCTGCCGTGAAGCAGTGGTGTGC
>DWIA01000445.1:0-10747 GCA_018248195.1 Archon apollinus
ATTATATATATAACTATTAAAATATATTATGAGGTTACTAAACCAAGTTGTAAGACTCTCCACATATGAATATAAGGAGATTGAGGTTCACTTTATTTGCAGGAGAATTTGGAATTAAGAAATTAGGACATAATAAAACAGAACAATCGAAATAATTTTCACCTTACGAGCGCTTCTAAAACCATAGTATATGGTGCGTTTAACTTACATTCGAACTTGAGAAGGCAAGGGGAACGACTTGTAACTGTGAGGCTAAAACAAACTGGTTATGTAAGTAAATAGGCAAACGATTTTTTTATAATAAATTATCTGAGCTGGCGACTTCGTTAGCGCAGATATTTACTATCATGCTAGTGCAAACCTTTCGATAAAACGAACTAAGTTAGACTAGAACTAGCTTGTCCCAGGATTCATTATGAGCCTGACAATAGTCTGCTGGACTTGGGAGGATTTGCCATACATTATGACAGCGCTTAACAGACCAATTCTCTGTTGCCATACAAGACACCACGCACCGTAGACGCTGCCGTCACCGGTCTGCGTATTTTGATCTGGAATTTTTCGATTACATTATTCCACTATCTGCGGAAAGTATGACATTATTTAGTAATTTCCTTAAGTCGTCTTTTACGACACATACGGGATAATTCGAAGTAGTAGATTTTCTCACATTTTTATATAAGGCATAATCTTTGTAAAACGCTTTTTGGTAAAGAAAACGAAAATCCTCTAACATTTTGTCTCAAATTCAAACGTTTTTATAAGCCTACTAGCCTTATAAGTAGACCGTAATTATTGTTAATTTCATTATTTCCGTTACAAGGCAAAACAACATTATAAACTAGTAATTAATTAGATGTTGATGTCACATACTATTGGTTTAAAATTGATTTGCTATATAACTTCGATTGGAAGTGGTAGAAGTAGTGTAGGGCAAGCAACTTATTTTTGGACGATTACGAGTTATTAGTTATATTTGTGCAATTACGAGGTAATTGATAAGTCAATACATGTATAATATAAATGTTCTCCTGGCCGTTTATGTTACTGCGATATATTCCAGTTATTTTTCTTCTTCATATTCATCAGCCTGTCAAAAGTCCACTGCTGGAGGATTTGCCGTAACCCTGCGAGACGCTATTGCCGTCACAAGTATGGATAATTTAGGTCTGGCATAATTGAAATGGTAATTCGCCATCAGGCAGCCATGATATTCAGAAAGTGACAAACGGGGAAAGGCCTCATCCTCATCATTGTAATCAGATCAGGATGCAGTGATCAGGGAAGATACATACAAACAAATAAGAACTTATGAAGGTTTTCATCAAAACGATATTTAATTATTACTCTTAAAGTTACATTAACATATTACTATTATGTTATTAATTAATATCCTTATTCCTTATCTTATGAGACTACAGGCAAACTATAATAATTATATTATATTTGTATAGTGGAAACCCACACTTGATGACGTAGTATTATTTGTAAATGATAGGTAGTGCCGTAGTATGGAATGTACGTAGGGTTTTTTTATTATTTGAAAAATATTATAAATATTCTAATTTCCGTTTTTACTTTAGATGCAATATAATAGGAAATCAGTACGTCCAAATCAGTTGCGGCCAGTGATGTAAAGTATTGAACTGCAGACTTCGTTACTAGGATACGTTTACCTACTGACGACTGTATAATTTATGATACTTGAACACGAAATCATATTATTTAGGGCACTGTGAGCTAGCGTAATCACTGGGCATTTGTGACTTAAAACTGATGTCTCAGGGTGACAGGCGCAGTGTGGTGTCACACAGAAAATTTCCGGGTGACTCAACATCTGTTATGGGCAGACTTACCATCAGGTGAACGTTTTACTCGTTTCGTCAATTTTTACAATAACAAAAAATTAAACTTTTTAACGCACATTTTTTCAAATGTCTCGGTCAATATGCTTAAATATTACGTGACCAAATTGAAAACGCATTTCCTGTTGCTTGAATAGGTACTGTTATGATTAATGTACCCTTATTGAGAAGGTCATTATCCTGATAAATTCCTGAGTGAAGAACAATGGCCCAGCCAGAAAGTGCGAGGAACTTGATGCTCTTTGTTTTCATCGATCCTACCTCCGCGATTAATGCAATATCAAAATTCGACTCATGCGCCATCGAACGGACATCTCTCGTAAAATTTCCTACGAGCTTCTTACGAACATTGACCTTTGATGCAAAGCCCTCATAGCGCTTAAACAATCGTGAACGATTCAAGTATGTAAAGAATGTGACTGTGCTGAAGATTTAGCGATATGGCAGTTTTGTATATTTATTGCTACATTGTACTTTTAAAATATTGTCACCTAGCTAAAGTAGTTGTTGATACGTTGTGCGCATACTTAATTATTTTTGTTATATTGTGTTCTTAGTATGTACGAGTATTTCGAAGATCATTCAGTTCGATATCTATAACGGTCACATCAGTCTTCATTAGTTTGCTAGGAAAACGAGACCAAAAACAAAATACAGCAACGCTGTGGATGTCTTTAACCCGAGCGGCGGCTGAAATCCCGGAAAAAGAATATCTCTTAAGTGTTTCACGGAAGAAAAAGATAATATAAAGAGAACGGTTAGGTACTGTCAGATGCTTATGATGAAATGGGCTTATTTCCAAGAATGGAAACACGAAAACACCGCAACGGAGGAAGGAATATTTTCGTATTGTAATAAAATGGGCCGGTCGTAAACTGGTATAATTTAAAGTAAACCGACACTAGCATTTAAAAAAATACGGATCAAATTTGCATAGCCAGAATAGCTCTCATACGACAATAAGAAATAACCTCAAACGGACAACAGACGCACGTAACGACCGGGTTACCTCAATGGCATCGCAATTCAACTTATTTTTCGAAACTAACGGCAAGTTTGAGTTACTGTTAAAGAGATATTATTCACAATTATTATTGACGATGTCGATTAAACGGAAACATCAACTTGCTTTTATTTAATTTGGCTAAAACTTCATTTCAGTTCATTACTTTAACGGGCTATTACTTGTGGTCTCTTCTGTGGTATCGATTTGATCTATATAATACAACGAAATTGAGAAGACTAGAGTTTAAAACGTCGACAGTGAGACTTTGACACATACTGACATTGACTCATTACAATATCAGACAATGACACGTAATATTTTGATACACACACTAGATTTTTTTTTGTGTCTTATTTTTTCTTTGTTTGCTGGAGTTAGTGTAGTGTTTTACAGTATTATAGGCGATCACCAGGCCATACAGCAGTCAGTGTACACATAAAATTGGCGCACATAGCCTCGGCTAATATATCCGCTAGCCCTAGCCGTGTAGCACACTAATTATTGGTTTTTAGGGTCTCGATGTATTTTGATAATTAAGTATCTTGTACACATCTTGTGTACACACAGAGGTAGTGTGACCCTTCTACCGAACTTACTGTATAAGCCGTATTTTTGAGTTGGGTTGTCTCAGATGTGTGGGTATACAAAAACATTTACGGGAGTTCTATAGTGTATCGTGCTCTGATTTTATATACGTCTGCTGATATACGTCTGTCTTTTACGTAGTTTACATTATGGTTTATTAATAATTATAATTTATTATTGTTGGCAGTTTTTAAAGTATTTGAAAAAGTGGTGAAAGAAGTTCAAAGAAGTAGGCAATAAATGTGACCTACGTATATTATTATAAATTACTTTTCGTACGTACGTACGTATATATTGTTCAATGAGTACCAAATAATGTGTACATTTATAATAATTTTATTTTAATTCATTTTCCTAATGATGAATATTTTTTTCCCACGGTATAAAAAACTAACATGTCAAATTTTATCACGGTATCTATCTCAAAGCTGTAGTTACTATTATTAGGTTCTTTATATTTTAAATAATAAAATGAACGTTTCCTCGTAACGGTCAACGCGCCTGAGATGTCGCATTCGGTCAGTGTTTTTACGATTGACACTTGTGACAAGCCATGATGCGGTATTGCGGTGGCGGGCGGCGACGGTTCGCGCATGCGCGTCACGCACGCAGGAAGCACCTAGCGACCTTCAATACGCGCGCCACGGCCACCGTCCTGCGCTCATCGCACCCGCTCATTGTTAGCCGGCTGGCTTCATGTCATGGTTGACATCGCCGAGATGAATACTGTTTTTAATCTGTGGACTCTCATAGATGATAATAGTATTATTATTTAAAATAGTATACTATAATATTATATTCACACATACGTTAAATAAAATTATGTTTTTTTACGGATTTTATCAAGTTTATTTTTAACTTTATTCCTCAACGTTTCGAGCGCTTTACAGCACCCATGGTCACGGGAGGATTGTAATGTCAAATGTCCTGATGTCATAGTTAATCCTGGCTACGTTCAGCTTTTAATTATTATTTTTGGTATAGATCGGCTATGCAAAACGAGCTTACAGTGTCTTGAAGTCTTGCAGCAGTATGCTTGGTTTTTGATTTTATTTTAATTATTATGGGATACATGTTCTTTAACGCGGATTTTGACAGTTACACACTTGACAGATGGTAAAAACTGACTTATCTTTTTCAAAGGCTAGAAAATTTTACCACCTGTCACGATATATATGTGATGGTTTTCTTTCTTGTAATTCAAATTTTCAATAATTATGTTTTCATAACGTAACTGCAATGTGGAACTCTGATAAAAAAAGCACTTTTGTATAATCTGTAAAGAGAGATCACATTGAAAACATGAAAATGGTGTTTGATAAGAAATATAAACTCTACTTTTTTCTTTATAATGCCATTGTAAAGGAAGACACAAAGTAATAATTAACATTACAGTGAAAATGAACATCTGGACAGTTGATTGAAGGCAATCAGGAGATCAGAGTCCATCTAAAAAGTAAAGGCAATGCGTCATCTTACACGTGACCCACGTGGTAAAAACAACATGTTCTACCTTCTAGTTCTACTACGGAAAACATTTCATCACACGCGATAGTGCTATTTAAATCTTTTGTCAATCACTTCATAATTGAAAGTTATAATTGATGCTATTATTTATTGCGTGTGCGGATGAATAATATCGAACATTAGCGCGGGAGGAGTTCTCTTACACAAACATTATCTTGCGATAATCTTTTGTCGTCCTTTTATAATTCTATACCTTATTATTTAAAGATGAAGGAAAATAGATGTTCGTTGTAAGTCATCTAGTATAAATGGTATATACACTTTAAATGCCTAAATATCACTTCCAAAAAGAATAATATGGTTAAGGAAAACTACAAAATAACATAACAGACCAAAAAAATGCAGTTTTACGAAGAACGGACATCACAGAATTCTCGAGCAACGTTTGAGATAATTTTATTTCACTAAACTTTTAAATATATTACCTACTTAATGCGACTGTTATTAGTCTGATAGTTTATCGAGTCACTCGAGGCTACTGTTTTCTTCCGACAGACATTCCTGTTAGTCTCTTGAAAATAATAGAAAATTAATTGCGATTTATACATTACGCAATACGATTTCAAGTGGTTTACAATTAAACTCAACAACATATTCTTACCAATGTATTTTATGTAAAGTATAAATTTAAAACAAATAAGAGTGAAAATATTATTTGTACTATATAAAGTTGGATTAGGCTATCTTGGTTTTTGTATGTCGATACAGGGATTAAATGAAACCGCTGGGAATCACCTAAGAAATACATCCATAAGCAGTGTTATTTTTGGAGAGACACTTTGCTTTATCTGTATATCTGTTACAATTATGGTAAGATAAAATAACGTTCAATAAAAAGGCGCTACATCATTCTTTAACTAGATACAATTAACTATAATTACAGTAAGCAAACAGTTTACCATTTATTGTTGATAGAGCTTAGTAAATAATTTATGGCGTAGACATCTCACAACTACACTTCTATAAGAGGTACATAACAATAGATCAATAAATAAATAATTTAAAATGAAAACATGGTAAATTGCATTTATATAATAGCCTTTATAACACGTGTCGATAAACACTACAGGTAACTACGAAATAGATCATGGAAATGTGTTATTACATTGAATTATGTGAACACGAGCAGTATATATAACGCTTTTCATAAACAGATTGTACGTAAATAGGTTAATTAACTAATTATGTGATCCAATTAGAATATAAAACGTAGTCGTAAATATTATTGAGTCCACGAGTTTCTAGTGGCGCAGCGTCAAAAGCTCGTCAGTGTTCCGCGGTATTAAAAACACGTGTCGGCCATTTTATTAAATAATTGATATATTAACATTTTTTGGTATACATTTGCGAAATGATAATATCACGAACGATGTTTTTATTCATCCGTAATACAATTAATCAGGTGCTTTGTATCTTAACTTTGTAGTTGCATATAGTTATGAATGATTACCATTGTAAGCGTGAATAATTGATTTGTTGTTGCATCAGGTGTATAATAAATAGTGAAATAATATTATTTAAAAAAAATTGCATTGTGCTTTGGACTTTGGAACAGACACAAATATAGGCAAATCATCTGCCTAAACAAAACAAAAATGTCCGACGTTATATAAAATAAATGCTATGGACAGGTAATTAGTTAATTAACGCAGCAACTATAACAATGCAATCCGGAATTATCTTCATTGGAGGAATTAAACAAGGCTGTTAAGACAATTTCACTTGTAATGACTATATAATTATTGCTTTCAATGCTATAATATGTCAACCGCTGTATAATTTAAACTGTATAATTAAAAGCAGCAACACTTCAACATTTCGATCGACAGTAAAGTGATAGTTAACTTTTACTGTAGATATTCTGGACTGATGGAGACAAAACCAAAAGTACAATCTTGGTCTTCAGTTGCATTTTCCAATCACTGTACACCTTCACGAGCACTTGCTGCATAATAAACTATCAATATTACATACAATAAAAACACAACCACCACGTTTCGAGTTGGCGCCAAAAGAGAACAATTTGCTTATAGTTCTTTTTAAAAAATGCCAACAGTCATAAACATTGTGCCAGTGTCAAAGCAGCCAAATAGATAATCTTAGTTCAATACATCGACGATAAAGTGATCGTTGACTTACTGAATATTTATAGGACTGATCGAAACAACGAAAAGAACGATTCGGTCAATGAAACGAAAAAGCGACACTAAAAAACAGACAAACATATATAATACATCTATGGTATTTGGCCTTCGAGAGACTGAGATAGAATACAATATACAGTGTTTCCTATTTCGGTCTTCTCTTTATACTGCTTAGTATGCTGCCCACTCTTGTCCACTAAGCGTTGTAGGTGTGCTTGTGTGTTGGTGTGGGTGAACCGAGCGAAAAGTAAAGACTTCACGCTTGTAAACTACACACGGTTTTTTATTTTTCTTAATATTTAAAAAAGTGTATATGTGCAGTGGCAATAAGGTGCATATTTGTGTGCAGGCGTGTGGGGCGAGTGGGGCGGCACGCCGGCGCCGCGCGTGCCGCCGCCCGCGCTGGAGGCCAGCGCGTTCAGCCCGCGCGCGCCGCTGCAGCCGCCCGTGCCGCACCCCGCCATCGTCGCGCTCGTGCTGCACAACAGGTGCGTCGACTGCCGTGCCATGTCGTACCGTATCGTGTCGTACCGTAACGAGTCGTACCGTACCGTGTCGTACCACACCGAGTCGTACCATACCGTGTCGTACCGTACCTACTCGTACCGTACCGTGTCGCACAGTACCGAGTCGTACTGTACCATGTCGTATTGTACCATGTCATACCGTACCGAGTTTTAGCACACCGGGTTGTACCGTATCATGTCGTACTGTATCGACTCGTACCGTACCGTGTCATACCGTACCGTGCCGTAGACACAAGTAATCTTAATTCACTATACTGAAATTATCCACTCAGTCTGATTCAGGCAAATTCACCTAACTATTCTCAATTCACCTTAATGATTCAGTACAGTCTAATTCAGGAGTTACTTCTTACATAATTGGGTAGTTGACTAGTTAGACAAAGTGAATTAGTATGGGAGTGAAGAGAAAGCGCACGAAATGACCTAAATTATTCTAAATCAAAAACCAGACTGCGACGCTACACGCTGCTCTGATTCATTGACTTATTAAGTCCTCCGGAATTGTTATATTCTTCAGTGAATCATTAAGTTAACAATTCAGTCTTGGGAATCAATTCATTTTATTTATTCTGAACCATGTCTACACTGTTACACTGTTATATAGAAATTCTAACAAATCTAACTATTAAGCATAGGCAAAATTAATACATCAGTGTACAATACTCATTAGATTGTTTGTTGCTCCTATTCCGATAAATTGTCGATGATTTTTCAAACAAGACGAACGTTCGAACTATTTCTGGTTATAACGTACTTAGCGACCTCGTGGTTTAATGGTCAGAGTACTTGATACGAATCCCATCCGGAACCAACATATGTGCAAAAACAAAGAAAAAATTGGTTTTCGGGTCTGGTTGTATTGTGATAGTTCCCGTGTCTCTAACACTGCATCACAATCTGCATCGCAATCTACGTACGAATTATAGCATGAGCGTTACATCGAGCGCGGGCAGGTTAGCATCTCCTGCGCATTTGATAGCTTCCGATAGTATTCGGAAATACTGTTGGTAGGATTTCTATACAAGAATCCGCCTAGATAGGTCACCACAGTGCCAGTTATTCTACCGTGCAGCAGTAGTGTGCAAATTGTGTTTCGGTTTGAACGGTACTGAGAGCTAGCGTAATTACTGGGCATATGAGACTTAAGAACCGCTGAGACATCGGTTCTTCGGTTGTGGCGAGCGCAATGTGGTGCTACAAAGAAATGTTCTGTGTGACATAGCATTTGTTACATGCAGACGTTGTATTTACCACTAAGTGAACGATTTGATCGTCTGATTACGCACTTCCATGAAAAAAGTAGTCGTGGTCGAAAATAGGAAGACATCATCATCATTACCATTTGAATAATTCTTGCTATATATTAAAATACACATGAATTACTGAAATACAGGAACGCCGTTATTACAGATGCAAAATTAATTAAACATTAAATATTAAAAATTGTATGATTACTTGCAAACCGTAACCGTAAAATTATTGTTAATCTTCCGTATTCTACGAGTACGAATGCAGACGCTTATCACCGACAAATAAACGTTATTACTTTTTATTTTGACTTTTGCGTAAGTATTTGTGGAAACTTTCTTACTTTTTGAAAGTACTTTATAGCACGTAGATCATACTCAAAATTAAAAATATTTTTATTCGATGATAACTTTGATCTTTTAAATAAACTTATAAAAATCTCACTGATGTTATTTCCTCTTAAAAAGATGTTCCGCCTATGAAATCGGCGCCTTATATGTAATATTGATGCCCTTGGTAGCAAAACGCTGTAAACGTCATATTTTTAGTAACTGGTTACTATAAGTCAGTATAGTGCGACCTGACGGAGTCGCACGCTGAGAACCGAACTTTATCGGGAAGGCCCGAATTGAGAATGCTCAGGTCAACGAGGTATCCTGCTGTACGGCCCAGTCATGTGTCGGCTTATTTTAAGCAGATGAAACCATCATTCGTCATTTCAACAACCATGTTTTTTTTTTTAATATCGATAAGGTGTAGCAACCTTTGATATTTACTGGATTACTACAAAATTTACTGGATTGCAACAAAAGTAAATTTTGTTTTATGTTTGTTTGCTTTCTTTCAACTATGGTAAGCTAATAACTATCAAATAGTTATTTTTCTTATGGTGTTCTTTTTTTATTGAAGTGAAACTTATTAAGAATCGTTGTGAATTTTGAAACTCGATGAAACGAAAAAGCGACACTAAAAATAGACAAACATCTATACGATTTAGCCTGCGAGGGATGAGATAGAAAACAGTATATAGTGTTTCCTATTACCTCAGTCTCCTTTTTGTGCGGTGCTTCGAAGCCTCCCCTCTCTTGTCTACTAAGCGTTGTATATGTGTGCTTGTGTGCGCCTGCATATTACCGAGCCGAACCGAAAGAAATGTTAGTTTTTTGAAGGTTTCACTTTTACCGTGTGTGAACATGATTTTTATTAATTAGATCGTTGCTAAGACACTACTTTACTTTTTATGCTCTAGCGAGTAAAGATGTATCTTACTTTCATTTTCGTATTCTCCATGACTCCAGCTAGATAATATTTATTCTAATAAAATGCTCCGTTGTTCCGCGCCGGCTGTTTTAATCACACATATTGACGTGGGAATTAATTTTGCAAGTTAAATGCAAAGTAAGTCGACACTTCTTTGTTTCGTCTTTATCGGCCTGTTAATAGTCCACTGCTGGACGTAGGCCTCTCTCAAGAAGAGAGCATTTGCCATAATCACCACGTTTGGCAGGGGGATTGGTGATCGCAGTACTAGACACCTCGCACCTCAGACGCTGCAGCCCGTCATGGGTCTGTGCATTTTAAGTCTGGCATTTTTCACCTGTCGGAAGCTATGACATTATCCTGGTATTTCCCTTAGCCGACTCTCGACGACACCCACAGGACGATATGGGTTGGCACATTTTCTTTCGCCGCCACCACACGGTCAGACACTTGAGTTATACCGAAATAAATTGGGCAACTATCCTATTCATCTGGGATCGATGCCTAATGCCTCTGACGAGGCACGGATTTGATTGACACATTATACGAGGGTGGATTGAAAAGTACTCGGCCTAACCAAGAAAA